>JAVLVB010001002.1:2407384-2453668 GCA_032876305.1 Orestias chungarensis | reverse complement strand
ATGTAAGTGATTTTGTTTATATAAAGAAACAACCTCGCTGTCTTTTATAAAAAATGCACACAGGACAGAGCGAGCTTTACATTAAACAGAATGTTATTACTCTGTTAATGCTGGCCTGTTGAAACATTTCCTGTAAGCTGGTATGATCAGGATCTTTATTTAATTTTACTTGCCATCTTCAGTTAATTATGTATCAGGGCAAAGCTTTACCTTACCAACCTAGTAATTAATACCGTGCCAAAGAGCTGACCAAGAAATTGTCCACTGGGCTTATAAATATGTACTTTTACAGACAAAACATGATTTGAATAAAAAGATTCCCTTATGATGTGCATTGAGATGACAAGTTGTAAAGTGGTGCTATATACATAAACTCAATTAAAACCAATGGAATTTAGTATTTAATTTTTTACTCTATTTAAAGCTGGGATTATTTCAAAATTTAAGTGCCACTATATTCAAGATTTGCTTAAAATGTGAATGTTTTCTAACAAAAACTGTTTCACCGGGGAAGGATAAACAGTTGTCGATGGATGCAGGGAATCTTTAGGTAGAAATCATATGCAAGCTGCAGGGTGAACATGGATAATGTATGGCTTTCTGTGTGTGTGTGTGTGTGTGTGTGAGTGTGCATGCGTTTATGTACGCAATAGGATTAGCATGTATTTCACACATGCTAGTTTATAATAACCAAGAAAGGTTATTTTCTCTCTCGTTTCATCTTCTTACTTTTCTCCCAGCTTTTCTGTTTGGAGAAATGTGTTTTTATTTTATGTTTTCCGCCTAATACACTGCATGGCTACTTTGGTGCACAGGCCAAATAAATAGCTTGCTTTTCTGTGTTTGTGTGTGTCTGAGAAGATGGCTGTTTTTATAATGCCCCCCGCTAATTTGCATATGTATATGTGGAGATTGTATGAGACGAGCTCTAACACTTAGAGCAGTTGGGTTGGGAGGGGGGGGCGGCGGGCGCTGTTGTAAGGGTTCGGTATATAGTTTATGTGTGCGTGTATTATAAGGAGGGGCTCTTGTTGGCACTTTCACCCCCACCTCCCCCCCAGACAAAGCCGGCCACTACTCCCAGATGGTAGTCTGCTCTCTCCGGCCATGTGTCTTGTGTATGTGTGTGAGTGTGTTATGGACAGAGGCAGACACAAAGGGGAGGGAGAGTGATGGAAAAATCTGCAAGTGAGAGTACAATGCATGAGCTCCAGGCTTATAGATATGCATAAAGTAGATCCACATATCCACATAGATGGGATAAGTTGAGACTTCACAGGCATACTTTGGATGTCTACGCATGACATGACTAAAAGCAGTTCACCGTGGTCCCCCACTTTGTGCCTTGCTCTAAATGCATTACAATACATAATTCAAGGCAGATGGAAATAGAGAGGAAAAAGTGGGGACTGTGTGGATAAAGGGATGGACTAACGAAGGGAAAAAAGGGGAAGGACGGGAGAGAAAAGATTATAGCTGGTTGCGCTTTGTCTTGCCGTAGACGTCCTAGAGATGTCCATGGTCGTCTGGATAATGAGGTCAGCTTTAAAGAAAAAGCACCAAGATTATGTTTACTTCAACAGTCTGCTGGACATTGAGACAAAGAATGATTAAGCTGGGACACGTTTGGTCTATGGCCAAGGGACAAATGCATGTCATGTATCAAATCATTATTCCCTAATCCCTGCTGTTGCCTTTCAAATAGAGATGTACTGATAGGAGATTCGTCCCCAGTTTTTAAGATCTGGTTTTTGTAAAGGTTTGACCTGCCAATGTGAATTTTACCGTTACATTAAAATGTTACTGTATTTTTTTGGAAAAAAAGACAAAATGAAATACTTTAAACTTTGTTAACATTGTATATTAGTGGTTAGTTTAGTCAATACCAAACTAAAACAACAGTGTCTGGTGTATTTTGTTGAGATTGTAGATCCTTAAAGCTGAGCTCTCCAAAAACAATACCAATGGTTCCCAACCCAAACTGTGCCATGACATACAGAGGTTGAACTAATTAAGAAAGGAGAAGAGAAACTTTACCGTTCCTCGTTCAGCCATCAATTTATCTGCTGAAAGTGTTGCTTTCATAGGCCAAATAAAATACAGACTGTTGTACTTTTAGGTTTATTCACTGGACGATCCAAACTAGAGTTGTCGGTTTTGATTGAGATCTGGATGAACCTGGGTATAAAAAACTTGAAATGAGTCACATTTTGTTTGTCAAGGGTGTTCTGCCTACCAAGTTTGAATAGCATCCCTTTCTGGTTGCCATCCAAGTCTTCTCTGACACTTCCAAATATATTTATTTAAAGTGACAAATATATGCAGGTTGTGAATCCTATTTCCCTCCAGGTTCAACCAGCCATGGTAAAAAAAAATAGAAAAGCTATCTATTGCTTGGATAGACTCCAGCTTCGATGACCTTGATGTTTGTTTTTCTTGTTTCCTCAGACGTAAACATAGCTGTTGGATCCAGACGTGTAGACAGACAGGAAGTTGTCCTCTCCTGTGTGTTTTTCTCTAGCATCAGGGTCTTTCGAAAGCAGCCATTCCAGGGTTTAATATGTATTGTGTGTATGAGTACAAAGTCAGCTTAACTCAAATGGTTTTGAATTTTTCAATGAGATCCCTAACCCCCCTGCACTGCTATTGTCCCGCCACTATCTCCTCTTGTGTCCTTTCTCTCACACCTGTCAGACTGGTTCTTCCTCCCTTTCATTAGAGGAAAACCCTTCTCCTTTTTCTTGACCAGGTGGCATTTTGTTATCACACAAGAAACCAAAGTCAGGTATGACAACCCTTTACCCAAACAGTTCAAAGTGCCAAGATAACCGTCGTCTATTTATACCTTTATTGAAGCAACCCTGTCTCTTGCCAGCTTGCACTCTGGGAGGGGGAGTTTTCCATGCTGGACATGCCCCATCCTCCCCAGGCTCTCGTACTGCAGTTGTCTGCCAAGTTGTAGGGCCAGATTGCCTGTAATAGGTCTGCCATTTCCTTCTCATCATCTGTCAGCACTCCGGATCCAACTGCTGGGTCCAAAGAGGGCTACCGTTCTCCAATTAAAAAGGTTAATTTGCCCTCGTGCATCCCCCTACACCCCCTTTGCTGCCTTTTATGACTTCATTAGCACTTATTTTCATATGTGTTGCTTCCTTTTAATTTTTTTCTTTTGTGTTTCCTTCAAAAGTAATCGCCTTTTTCAACAGAAGCGGTAAGGGTGAACGATTCTAGTCACGATTTCTAGTGAGTTATTCTCATTGATATTTATTACACTTGCAACAGCAGTTTATGTTTTGTGTTTGCTCAAATTGTTGTTTATTAATCAGATTCACCAGAACAATCAGAAGGTTAAATTGACAATAATAATATTCTCACACCATAACCTTTCACATTGTTTAAGTAATTTCAAATGTACACTATATTACCCTTGTTGGTAGGGGACATTTGTCTTTGAACTTGTCATATATCTTACATGATTTACCAATTTATTTTAAATTACAAGAGGTGTAGCAAACACGGGCATATTTTTTTCAGCCTGGGCTAGGCTAAGATTGTTTCTTAAAGTGCTTCTATTGAGAAGCTAACACAGAAACCTTGCAGTGACTATTCTGGCTGAATACAGCTTAGTAGTTGTTGTTTTGATACGTTTAAGTTGAGTGGAAATATTTCCGGTGTTGAAAAGCATAGGCAATATTCCTACTTGAATAGTTCCTCAGCTAATATCCACTTTTAAACGTGCATTTCTCTATAAGAGCAGAATGGAAATCGGAGAATGGTAAATTTGTTTCATAATCTACACATTAAGTTTGCTTAGTTCAAAATTACTACTAAATTTGGTGGGTGTACCCATGTCTTTATATGTAATTATCAGTAAATATTGTGCATATTTAACATTAATGTTTAATGTTGAATTTCTATTATTGCTAAATTGTTTCCTTTAAACAAGAGTATCATATTATATATCTATTTTTTATTTTAAATAAATCCACTATATGTTTACTCTACCAAACAAACGTCAGTCTATCCCAAATCCCACAAATTCAGTAAACATAGAAAAATACATGTATGCACTTGTTTTACAAAACTTAACCATGCGATTATATGATTTGCATTATTGTTACCGAAGAACTTTTTTGTTAATCGTATCTGCTCATCGCTCATCAGTTGTGATCTATCCCCCCTCAGACAGATGAACAAGAAATTCTGACCTAATGCTCTGCTACAGCCCTTCTCTCCTGTTCTGTGGATAGTTCTTTGGTTCTGCTACGTTACCTTCTCAGTTTCATCATTCCCACACCCAGCTCCTTCAGTTTTTTTCACCTTTGGGGTTAAACAGAAGGATTCTGTTGTTCCCTTTGTTGTTTCTTTTAGCCTTCAGCGTACTATTTCTCTCACCTGAAACTCTCCTCATGTAATCTAAATAAAACATATGCGGATGCTTGTGAACATGTTGCTGCTTTCCAGCACTGCTGTCAAGCAGCTTAACTGCTGCTGGGCTCTTTTAGTTTGTTATTTTTTTAGGAGCAGCATTGTAAAGTACAGCATTTGTTTTCATTTTTAAAGCTTTTCAAAGTAATCTTTCAGACTTAGTTGTATAGTGAATTCGCTGATTCATAAACTCCAGGACATTTTTCAAGCTCGCAGTTTTTGGCAGTAGACAAATAGCTTTATGGTGCACAGTTGGCAAAATAGAAACAATGGTCTCATGAATTCCATTCAAGCATGATTCAGAGAAACTAAACATGAAAACAGAAACCATTTTACATTTTGTGTGATCTGTCTTAGCATATATATTGATGCAACTTGGATGATAATGAGTTAGAAATCCTCTGTCTTGTCATCTGTTTAACTTCGTCGTTTAGGTAATTCAACTTTATAGACTTAATAGTTTTTTATTCTGATTATTCTGTTTTAAACTGACTTTTAACAAATTAGCTTCCAATGTTTTTTTTTTGATCTGATTCTTTGCCTCTTCAAGAGGAATTTATAGTAATCTTTGCTATAGTAACATTTCTGGTAATTTGGTCTTTTGAAAGGCTGTTTCCTCCTTTAATCGATCAGCTGTCGTTTAGCACACCAGTTTAACAAGTCAGTGTAGATGATTATTTTTGTCTTGAAAGAGTAAATGCAATTGTTCTAGTATTTACCTTGTATTTTTTTTCATAAGCTCAAGGCACTTTTTCAGCTTTGAAATATGTGCTAATGACTTAAATGCATGAACAGAAGGTAAAGATGTTGGGGGAGCAGGATGATGGTGTTTGAGTAGTTCACCCACCATTAGAGACCTGCCCTGGCCTCAGAGATCAGGCCAGGTTCCCATGCACCGGCGAGAATGGCGAGCCCTCTTCGGTTACACAAAATGTCGGCTCGAGAGGCTACTGAGAGAGATATTATTAGCGTTGTTTTGCCTTAGTTATATGAGCTCTGTGCTTTTAGTCTCCCCTTGTTTGAGTGGCTGACTGACACTTGAGTTTCAGCTGCAGATTAAATGAAATTTTAGCAGCGTTTTCTTGAGGCCAGACTATAAAACTAAACAAAGGGAGCAGCTGCCACTAATGTAATCTAGAATGGTGAGCTGTACTGTGAAGCGGGTCACCACTCTTATGTTTTTCGATTCCACTTCTAGATTTAATGTTGGTTTTGATAATGTTAAGAAAAAGTCCTTTTCTGTTCACTACTATGTATTTATACTTTAATTGGCTTATATTTTGTATTCAGTTTAGATAATAAAACTGGAAATCAATATGGAGGAACATACATAAAAATAATTTTTATGTCCTCTTGTTTTAATACAAGTAAATTATATTGTGCCTATCAAAAGTATCCATTGTCCCTAAACTGTTTTGGGATTATGTCAAATATTGTCATATTTTTTTTATATTTACAAATAATATTTAAAAATGTATGTCATGCACTGGTAGTTAGCCAACATTAATGAAAAAAACCCTCAAAACTGCCATGAAAAGTCCACGCAGTTAGTAAACGGGACCCACCTTTTTATAATTTACATGAAATTTTATAATTAGGGATTCATTTATTTATATACTTTATACTGCAATTAATCTAAGTGCGAATCCAGTTATTCTGTGAAAGACTCACGCTTGTTGGAGGATATTAGTGAACAAACAGCAACACAAAGACCAAAGAACACACCCAACAGGTTGGGGTTAATGCTGTGGAAACATTTAAAACCTTCTTTTAGATTAATTTATATCACTAAGCACTGTGCACACTATAGTTATATATAAAAAAAAGAGTACAGCACAGAATCACAGCATTAAACTGACAGACAAGACAAAAAAGCAGCTTAGGTTAAAGAGTTAAAGAGGTCAATAGCTCAGGTTTGAAAATCTTTTGACAGAACAACAATAGGTCAATCATTTCAAATCTGGCTTTTATGGCAGAGCAGAATAAACAAGTCATTTTTTAAGAGAAAACAACATGGGTTTCTGATCAGATGAGGTCCAAATTGACCCTTTTGAAACACAATGCTGGGGTAAAAAAGCTGGTTAGAATGGACGGAACAATGGATGGTGCTAAGTACACGACAAAGGAGATGGAAGACTTAAGATCGGGGTTTGAGGTTCACCTTTCAAATGAACAAACCTAAAATGCAACAGGGGTTTGAAAGGACTATTTTATATCAAAACATATTCACAAGCTACATAATCAAAGTCTGCACATAAGTCCATTTGAAACTCTGTGACAAGACAGATCTTTGTTTACACAAGGTCACTTGCATAGGAAAAATATCAATCCCTAGAATGTAAAGCTGGTAGAGGCATACCATTAAAGACATGACATGTAAATGCCGCAAATGTGGTTCCACAAAATGTTACGACTGTGGGTCTGAATGGATGCAAGTACAAAACACAACAGATTTGTAAAAAAACAGGAAATACTTTTCCTCCCAATTCATATGTGTATTCAGCTTTGCAATGGCTTTTCACAAAAAATGCCCAAGAAAACACAGAGAGGTTTGTGATGGCAAAGTAATCATATGTAAAAAAAAAAAGCCACAGTAGGTGATAAGAGACAGGTTGTTGCGTTGTAGGTAGGGCAGTCTTTGGCCTCTTGTGATTTTCCAGAAGCCTAAACCATATCTGCAGAACATGTATGGAATGAGCACATAAGGCCACTTACAGTTTGACCTTGTGCAAACACAGTTCATTTCTCAGAATGCAGCACAAGCAGTCCTCTGGGTTTGCTGCCCTTGTGACCCGCGTGTCAGTCAGGAGTTGTCACTCCCTCTTAAAAGGACAGGGTGGATCCTGAGAAGCTGAGTTCATATTGACATGGAGGGGAGCCACATTCCTGCCAGGCCTGTGTATTTTGACTCTATCGTGGGCAAAATTAAGCGGAAGAAAAAAAAGTTGTTGGAGACAAAAATTAAGACTTCACATTTTCTTTAGAGAGTTTACAACTTATAATACTGCATTACTTGTCTTTTGTTTTTCTACAGTTGTGTTTCTAGTAGTCTATATTGCGGAACCAAAATCATCTGGCCCACAAATGTCAGCTGGAAGAGTACCAAAAACTCAACCATCCAATGATCAGCCATTGATTAAAGGTTGCAAATTTTCACACAAAAATATTTGTTTTCTGCTTAATAACTGATTGTCTTTCCAGTGTGAATATTTTCAGTCTATCTGAAAACAGATAAAAAGTTTCCTGGAGCACAAGTGGTGCCCTGAAACGTGTAAACATCTGCATCAGCATTATCTTCCCCAATAAGCTGTGTCCTGTCACTGCCTGCAGTGGAATGTCCAAGGCTCTTTCTGTGAAGAAACGATGGCCAGTCAGCCTTTTCGCAAGTGTGTCCTGTCCTGCAGCTGTCTGAGAATAAATCCTTCTGTCATCAGTGGCACTCACATGTTCGACTCATCAACTTTTTTGAGGTCTGAAAGTACGTTTTGGCATCTCTCAAAAGGGTGTGTTTTCAGTGTTTGAAATGGGAGATTTTTGAACTTTTACTAAAGATTTAGCAAAACTTCTGTCCCTGTCTCTTCTAGCTTATTAGCTTGGGTTTCCTTTGGCGTTTATTACTGAACCCTTGTAGAAACTGAGATGAATATGTTGCAGCACATTTACCCGGCTGCCTGCTGCACACATGTATACACCTCAAATGTACTATCATGAACCTGATGACCCTCATGGGTATAGGCTCTTGTCCCCTTTTTTTGGCACTCTCCCTTTGAGCCTGTCTGATTTGCTCTTGCAGTCCTCTCCTATCTACCATTCATTTGGTTTGCTACAGACCCCCTTGATAAACATAGTGATCTATTGGAGCTCTGGACCCAGACAGGTTTTTGGCGTGGTTTAACATGTTGCTTTCCATCAGCGTTTCAGATCTTAAGACCCTGGCCTTGTTAAAAGACTGATTTATGCTTTACAGCTGTGCATAAATGAAACCTACAGGTTGGATACCGTAAGCGATTTCCCGCTCACTTACCACTTGAACCAGTGCATGCTACTGACACAAATCCTAGAATAATATCTAAAAAGCTTTGTTTTTAACCAAAAGGGAAAACATATTCCTTTTTTTCAGCAGTTTTGTTCCACTGCTGTAAAGGGTTATCAGAACATTGTTTTTCAGTTAGAAAGCAGAGATCTATTGCTTAGACATGAAAAGCTCTGTTGCGCGTTGCCTGCCACGGACTTGCATGTGGCCCATCTATCCAGCAGGCTGTTATTGATAGTATTGATATGCTGCAGTGTCCTACAGAGTTATTCACACCCACTGAAATTTTGCTCATTTTGTAATGTAAAAAGCATAAATTGAAGAAAAATCTGGGTACATTTTTATGATAGACCGTCCCAAAATAATGCATAATTGTAAAGTAGAAAGAATATTATCCAACACATTACAGTAATATGTGCTACAGGTGTTTCTATTTCTCTCTTCTATAAACACACACACATATATTTTGTTTGCGTGTGTTTGATATGTTTACAGCCCAAACTTTTAACATATCACACACAACTGATCAATCAGTCATTCAAACATTAAAGGGGTATTGGCTGAACTTGGGACCTACCAAGACGTTTGCTAGTACTTAAATTTACAAGAGGTAACTTTGGACAAGCAGTAAAATCCACTGTTCATTAGATGTCCTCTTTGCAGTTTCCACAAAACATCTAGAAGAAACGTAGGTTGCAGGCAAGCGCATGGCCACATGAGACCACATCAAATTCTGTGGCCTTCATGTAAAATTCTTATGTGTGGTGAAAAACTAACACCCTGAACACAATCCGCCCCATCAAACATAATGGTAGCAGCATCTCTCTGGAGGGATGCTTCTCTTCCACAGGAACATGGAAGCTTTTCAGTGTTAATGGGAAGATGGATTTAGATAACAGGGCAATCAAATATGTATGTGTATAAAAAATTATTAAAGTCAGGTAATCTTTTCAGTTTTCACTTCACGAAAAATAACTAACTTGGTTTAACAAAAGACATGCAATACAAAAAGACTGAAGTTCGTGTTTATAACAGGATAAAATGTATTTAAATTCAAAGGGTATAAGTACTTTGGAAGACACTCTGGAAGATACATAAATATTTAAAGACTCCACTCCTCAGGTTTTAAACCATATTGTCTTTTTACAAGCATGTTCAGTGCAGGCTTGTGACATTCTGAAGGATTGTTCTGCGCTGTACTATGCAATTCAAATGGGACTCACTTCGTTTGCTCGACAGTTTCTGGTCTAAATTAGTTTGAGACACAAGTGTGACCCTGCTTGGTATGGATTCTCTAGGATTCTGCTAACAACTTTACTGTCAAGTTCACGAATGAAGTAGAAGAGTAGGAAGGGAAACATATGCAAGCCTCTGTGGCTGTTTGACCACTTCTCTCTGAGCCAAGCCTCATCCTGACACTTATTGTTGTCTTAAAGGGGTTGAACCGAGCAGAACAGGAGGCCATCTTGCAATTTTAATCATTGTTTGGCACGGCAAAGTTTTCCACTCAAATTAATATTGGAGCGAGGCATGGAAGGCTGGATTAATGGATTAATTTTGGTGGGATATGGCACTGATGTCCCACAGTGTGTGGCTGTGTCCTCGTTACAGAATCTTACTGCAGTAAAACCAGGCAGGACAAACACTCTGAACTTGTAACAGTCACTCTATGAATTTCAATCTACATGTTGTATGCTCCATCTGACCCCGAAACATCCCTCAATCTAAAGATTGACTGTTGATACTTCCTTAACCACTTGACTCCCGTGTGCACAGTCACACACTAAAGATTGGACGCGTGTTAAACATTTAGCCTCCACAGCCAAGGGGCCTCTGTACAGTCTAACACTGGCCCTCCTTGTTTCAAAGTGCCATGTCCCTCCACAATGCCTTAAGGCTTCGACGC
This sequence comes from Orestias chungarensis, assembly GCA_032876305.1. NCBI lineage: Eukaryota > Metazoa > Chordata > Actinopteri > Cyprinodontiformes > Cyprinodontidae > Orestias > Orestias chungarensis. Next base: position 2,443,301 of record JAVLVB010001002.1, on the reverse strand, counting down.
ATAATGAACTGCTATGGTTGGCCCAGGCTCACATGCCCTGGTCCTTACACCCTGAGGTAAAGGGAGATAGTGAAAAATAGCTGCATGTTTCAAAAACAGGCCTTGTTTCTTGCATCTCCAGGATGGCCATGCTTGAGAGCTTCTGGGGCAAATGTGAGTGTTCAGGAACAAACTGATCTGGTATATGATAGACGTTTGTTTACAGGTTTATTTTTATTTACCACCTTCAAACTAAGAGGGTTAGGGTAGACTCCTCTTTGCAAAGATAATTTGCATTTAAATTGTACATATCCTAAAGTTAGGAAAAATGTTTTGTTCATAAACTGGTCTAAATTATCGTTCTGATAAACAGAGAGGTGAGGACGTAGGGTTGATCTGCTTGAAGAATAGGAAGAGAAAGGGATTTTTCTTTACTCAGTTTAGACCGACTTTTACTATGTTTTTGTGCCATATTGTCTGGGATTCCAAGTAAAGGTCTGAACTTCTATCAGCTCACGAATTCTCTTTGTTCAGGTTGTTGTCTGCAGCTCAAGGAATCAGTCTCCAACCCTTCATTACCAGCTTTTCCTCTTAAAACGCTTCTGTCCCACTGTCTGCCTGGAATTGGCTTTTTCTGCGCCACTTATGCTCCTCTCTTTTATTACCATCTGAGTTATTCAACACAGTGGTCTCAACTGTGCCTGCTAACTTCATTTTATCGCTTTGATTTTCTGTTTCACCCTTACATTTGAATCTATTATTTAAATCCTTCTAACCTGAATACTCCAGATGAATTCTGCAAGTTTAATCTCCTGATGTTCCAATTTAACGTTGAGTGAAATTTTTATCCTTAAGCAAATCCACTGCTAAACCCATTATATATATATAAATTACAACAACAAACTTCAAACTATTTTACTGTGTGTTTTACATGATAGACCAACATCTGAAAATTATGTATGACGTTCTGTTAACTGCTATGTAGGTGCCCCCCTAAAGCTATAAAAGAAGGTATTATTTTCTGACAGTGTTTCAGAATGAACACACTATGCACAGAGAGAGCATAGTGACAGAATAATGCTGTGGGGATGCTTTTCCTCATCAAGACTTTGTGAGAAGATCGGTGACGCTGAAAGATTAAAATTCTGGAAAACAAATGTTAACATTTTTTCTGATTCATATTTAATTAATCTCTTTGTTTATTCTTTTATCATGTGATGATCTGTCGTGCAAAATCTTATTAAACTATTACGTGGTTTGTTATTGAAATGCTACACTGTTTGATAGAGTTCAAGGGATATAAATACCTCTGCATAGCTGTATAACATGTGCCTGCTCTCCTGCTCATGTTGCTCTAATTCAGAGCATTTATTATCAATTAGCAAAAATAAGCAAGTACAGAAAAAGCTCGTTTTATTCAATCATGTTTTTCTAAATGTGAACTCGCATAAAGGTGACTCCTTTGGTTCTTTGATGAAATGTTGTCACTCCAAGCCGTCAGTCTGCAGGTCTAATTTTGTTACAAATTCACTATCCTCCTTATAGTTTCTGATTGTGCTATGTTTTGCTGAAGGTGCTGCTGATCAAAGCGAAGCATCTACTTTAGATCTCCTCTGTACTTTTTTATCCGATGTTTGTGATGTTCTGTCCATCTCTCCACATGTCAAGGAAGAGGAAGGAGGGGAGGTCAGATACAGGGCGCTGTATGCTTCGGTGAAGCCGAACCCAGTCCCGGCAAATGGTATGCAGGCTAATAACGCGCTCCACTCGTCCAATAGCCAGCAAAGAAACGGTTTTGACAGTGTCGAATGCCCTGCCCTGTGGGCCTTATCATCCTTCGCTGCTTGCTGGCCTCCCTCCCCTGTTTCTCTTCTCCTGATGCTATCTATCTGGAGATTTATGCAAAAATGTGCAGATAGTCGACCTCCCTGGTCCACCTCCATCCTTTCTGCAGGGATGGCAGCCTGTCATAAGCTGAGCTGTGCAGCGATAGTAAAACTCAGGCTGCTGGCCTCATGTCGTGCAGAGGCTATCTTGTCACAGCGTTTTAAACAGGAATGATGCACTTATCTGAATGTTGTTTGACATATTTTCATATCAAAGATTCAAAAGATTTCTGTCTATTTATTTTTACTTTATTCTGGTTTGCTCAATTAATTTAACTTATAATAGATTTTATTATTTTTAAGCATATTTTACTCCCCCCTCCAATTTTCAGGTTATTGAGACATATCTTTTCTTTGACAGATCATTCTTCTCTCCAGAGATTTTCCTCCCACCTGGGATATTGCCCATGTCCAAAAATAGTGCTGCTTGATTCTTTTTTTCTTATGTACCTGTATATGAGCGCTCTGTATTTGATTCCTCTCCATTTAATTACTCGTCCACAGAGCATTGGCTCTTTAGTCCATGGTGGTTTGATCCTTCAAAGCGGCTCCCAGCTTGACAAATAATCTCTGTGGACACTTACATAAGTGACGGTCCATTTAATTAAACCAGTTAAGCATAGCAGCCCGCAGGTCTTTTCGCTGTACCATTAGAGCCCGCATGAGAAACAATAGTGTTAGGCCTCCCTCGGATGCTGGTAAGCAGAAAGCAAATAATGATCTGCATTTGAGACATAGCTGGGCTAGCCTGTTAAAAATGTATGCTAGGGCCATTACCATTAAGTGTACATCAGCAGCATAAAAGAGTGTGCCAGACTGCATCTTGATGAAAAATATACTGTCTTCTCCAGCATGCACACACAAATTACTCTGTTTTGTTTATTGCATTCTTTCATTGGTCCCTGTGTGGGTGCCATCTGTCTATGATAGTTTGTTGGTAGCTCAGAGCAACTTCTCATTTCCACAGTTGCTCTTATCAACTTTCAGAAGAAAGGTTCAGGGGAAGGAAAGGTAAGACAAAGCCAACAACCACCATGTTACTTTGTAACCTTCCACTCCACCATGAATCTTTATCTCACAATCCAGTCTTTCAAGTTTTGCTTTTTCCTGACAGAACAGCTTCGGTATGCTTCAAGGAAACATTGCCAAGAGACAGACATAGTGAAGTACATATGAGGTCAATCTTGGAACCTTAGTTAGTAAACATTTGCTCACAAATAAGACTTTAAATGCATATATTCTTTGATTTACTTTCAAAGATGCTGATAAACAATTAGCTAAGAAATAATTTACATACTGTTGAAAGTAATTTAGAATAGAGAGAGACCTTTGAAAAGAAGTGGGTCATCGTCTTTTCCCTCAGCATGTCCTCTCCTGCTTCACCCTTCACCCCTGTCCAATTCCTGACTGTGAATACCCTAATGACATAAACAGAGCAGTAATCACATTAACGGCAGTTACGGCTAAAGGCACTCTTTAGAGGCAATGTACTGACAAGCCTCCTTCCTCCCAAAGCCCTCACTGCAACACCTATAAACACTTATGAATATTGGCAAGGACCTGTATTAGCATAATCACTTTTCAGGTGTTTGTAAGTGCTCCCTGAAGCTGTTGCAACTGATAACTTTGAGGAATGGCCGTGACATATGGTGTCCCCCGTGTCTTCTACTTCCCTGCCTTCATTCTCCTCTGTTCCTCTTACTTTTTGGAGGACCCACAAGCTAATCCTGTTAGCCTGTTCCTCCATTAACTTAATGACCAATATCAGTGAGAGCAATGTAGTCACACCAGGACAGCCTTCAACGACTACTGGGGTTGGTCAAGGACAAAACAAACAAGTGAAAATAGAAACAGAGGTCTAGAGAAGTGTGGAAACTTTTAAAAGTAGAATCAGAAAGTTTAAGAGTATATCTCAGTTTTTTTTTTTTGCTTTAAGACTGTTTTCAAATCAGTTCAGCTCTTCTGTAAAGCAGTTTTATCTGGTGGGGATGTGTGTTTCTGATAAGGGTAACCCAGTCAGGTTTTTTTTTAAAGGTCTGATGATGCTTATTTAAGATGATACCGATATCTCTACAAAACATGGAAATACTTAGTACAGTCTAACAATAATTTGTCAGAAACATCCCAAGATACACAACTGTCTCTGTCTGAATCACTGTAAATACAGTAAAATTAAAGGTGGTATGAATATTCATCTTTGCAAGTTAAAAGAAAACTAGATAACATTGACCTATTTAGTTTAGCAAAAACCTTAAAATCTAATTCGCTTCAGGTCTCATTAAAAAATATTAAAAGCACTGTCCAGTTTAATATTTTAGAGGATAAGACTCTGATTTGCTATTATGTGTTTGAATGTTCAATAATTACACTTATACAGGAGCTAAGAGAGCTGTTGGCATTACCCAGCTAGTTAAAGAAATAGTCCCTAATACTTCAAACTAAAGACAAAATAATTTGCAGAGTTAATATTTTAAAGTGTCTATTATGATTAACATCTGTAAAATATTGAGCTTTCTGAAGTTTGTTTATGAAAAGTCTATGTTGTAACAGCCGACATGTAGAACCGCATTTTCCACTTTTTTTAATTTTGCTTTTATACAACTGACTGATACTAAAAATTAGTAAACTTTATGAATTCATCCCTCAGTAAAAATGTTGAGTGCCATATATTAAGAATTTTTATATTCATGCATTGACTTATGGGGAAATTATCAAAACTTGTAGTTAATATTTTTTTTTAAAGAAATTATCATAGTTAAGTTTCACACTGGTTGATCATTATCAGGGTAGGTTGATTGGTCACCGCCCCATTTTTAGGTGTGTTCTAAATTTATTCGCTACAGACCATCTCTTAATGTTTCATCTTACACTCTACTCTGCAAAAGTACGAAAAAAAAACAATACAACCATTCTTATCACATTGATTGCTAAATTCAAAGTATAATAATGGCTGGCTATCGTTAACCCCTATTTGCTTTCTTGATCCTTTCAGAAATAAGAGAAAGAGTCTTAACACCCATGAACACCTCTGGTCTACATTTTTCTTTATAAAATTGTTTATTTTTTATTTAGGAATGATGGTGTAAGTAGGGTGTGAGGTTACCATAGGGCACCATAATGTGATTAATTTCAAGATGCCATACCGTACCATACCATAACATAACATAACATAACATAACATAACATAACATAACATAACATACCATACATGCTGTCCTTTTCTCAGTGTTGCAATTTATGGAATGGGTCAAATTTGTTATTTGATCTTTAGCTTTTCATATTCTTGATTACTGTTATTTTACTTTTTTTCTCCCTTTCCTGTGTTATTGGTCAGTTCCCCCATATGGTTTTGTCCTTTCTTTCTCTCTCTTCTAAAGTCCCCTCTTTCAGCCCCTTGCCATGAAATGGCAGCTAAGGGCTTGTCAGTGTTGTTTCTCCTCTCTGCTGATCCTATTTCAAAGGGACCTGGAGATCCAGCATTAGCCTCAGCTCTGCTGCTCTCCAGCCCTAACTTCCCACAGACTTTTAAGTTACTCGAAGGGATGAAACAGATTGAGAGAGAGTGGGAGCTTTTCTTTTATTCCATTAGAGGACAGACTTGTACGTAAGATCCTCTTTCCTCCCTCACACAGTTCTTTCCTTCTCTGTTCTTGAATAATAATAAAAAAAAACATCAAAAGCCTTGTCAAAATGTGTTTTATCCCTTTGAATTACTTCTCCATTCTTGAGAGGATGGCTATTAAGGACAATAGTGGGTTTATTTAGATATGTTATGTGCCATTGTTGTTACTCTTGGCATGCGTTGTTCTGACTGTCTGATGTGCATCATTGTGTCCACACTTCAGATGCAAAAAAATAAAAAGAAAAAAAGACAAAAACAACAACTACTATCCTTGGTTTAGACATAAGCACAGTTTGTCAAATATTTAAATCACTCAAGATGTTAGCATTTGATGAAACAATGAGTTTACAGCAGTCTTCTAAGGACTGTGTGGTGGCTCTTATGTCCTTTGGAAATGTTGGAGGTTATCTTTAGGACTATCCCCTTCACGCCACACTTCCCATTCCCTTTCTGTTCCCCTCTGACTTATTCATTCACTTTTCAGACTCCTCTGTGATTTTGTCTCTCTGACTGCCACAAACCCCCTTATCTTCCTTTCTAGTTGTTCACAATAACAGAAAAAGAGCACTTTTTCGTCCTGCTGCATTTACGTTGTGTGTTCGCACGTTACACTAGCATGGGGGAAGTGTACGCACGTTGGAAATGAAGGAAAATGTACACTAGAACAGGTTATTTCAACCACTTTTATGGGGGATATGGGGGCTCTCTTTTTAAAATCGTAAAAACACACACATAATCAGGAAGCACGCAATAATGTAACTGGCACATTTTATTTGTGTTTATGAGAGAAAGGAGGAAGGGAGTGAGGGATAGGAAAAAAGCATATGGGCAAATGGCTTTTTTATGATGGAAAAATGTCGTAGTGGGTCAAAGCCCATTGCAGGTGGCAGCAATTAACTGTAATTTTAGCAGATTGTAATGATCCACAATTTACCATTATACCTCCTTCCAACTCTTTTCACTCAGGGGAGAAAGGTTTGTGTGGAGATTTGATTTGGGGCACATTTTATGCCACGTTATGTTTTTTAAGTGGGGGACTCTGGAGGGGGGCCACCGTAGCTGTGGACAGACGAGATAGGAGGAAAAACCACAAAACAAACTATTTTTCCTATGGCTTGACCACAGCATCTTTCCTTTCTGCTCTTTCTCTGCCTTTTTCTTCCAGCTTTGTCTCTAAGTCATGGGCAGCTTAAAACACACTATGCATCCACTGCCTTTTGTTCTCTCTCCCAGCCCCTTATGTTTCCCTTTCTTGCATAGTAGGGCTATGGATTTTGGGTTCTGTGTCTGCAAACGACTTTGGAAGAATGCCTTCCAGTGGGAAAAAAAAGCAAGAGAAGAAAGGAAAAAAGGCAAAAGATGAAAGAAGGAGCCCATTTTCAAGTGCTGGATGCTTCTTATTTTGCATAGCTCTCACTTCTGCTTCCCCCCTCTTCTCCTTTTCTATTCACCTGAGATGATTTAAATAAATCCATAAAGCATGAAATATCAGAAATAGAAAAGTAATGCATGAAATGCATTTTCAAAGGAGCCTCCCCACCCACACACTAACACGCAAATGCAGTTTTTCTTGTTGCTTTTTTCCTGTGAATGTCTTTTTTGTGTGATAAACACTAGTGCAATTATTAACATGTGACCTCCTATTTGTATTCTTTCTTAATATGTAGCATTTGATACATGTCCCATTTTAGAATTGCTAATTTTGTAAACAAGGTATTGCAGAGGAGATGAGTGTGTTTAACGAGATTAGGCGTGCATTGTCAAGCAAATCTCAGGTCAGTGTACAAGTGCAATTGAAAGTCAATTACAATTTTAATCATTTCTGTGCTCTTCCATCTGTATAAATTGTGCATTGACAGATGGAGATATGCCGTTTGGTTTCCCAATGCGTATGCTGAGAATACATTTTATTTTGTTGTATTTTTGGTAATGATGGGTAAATTATGTTAAAGAAAGATTGACCAAAAAAGTAAAAAGAAACCTTTTGTTAAGATCAGTAGATATGTTGTAAATTTTATCCATCAGTCTTTTCAATTTTATGGGTGTTTAAATTTAGTTTTCCTAACTGTGTTTATTTTTTCCTTTCAGATAAAGATGAGCCCAGCAGTTACACCTGCACCACATGCAAACAGCCCTTCACCAGTGCCTGGTTCCTGCTCCAGCATGCCCAGAACACTCACGGCTTCCGCATCTATCTGGAGAGTGAACCTGGCAGCCCTCTCACCCCACGTGTAGCTGCTGCTCCTGGGATGGGGGGTGATTGTGCCTCCTCTCAGCCACCCCTCCATGCGGTTCATTTGGCTGATGGCAGCCCTTACAGCCTATTAAGGATACCGGGTTCAGGGTCTGGTCGGGATTCAGCATCCACTCCACGAGAGGGCCGTTACCCTCGGACCCCGCCGTTATTTAGCCCACCGCCGCGCCACCATCTCAGCCCGGATGATCTCGCCTTGGCAACCCATCATCCTAGCGCCTTTGATAGAGTGATGAGGCTGAATTCAGTGCCATTAGAACCCCCCCAGAGCATGGATTTCTCTAGACGTCTGAGAGAACTTGCTGGCAATGCCACTGGAGGTTCTCCGCCTCTCTCCCCTAACAGACCTAACCCTATGCAACGGCTGCTGCAGCCATTCCAAACAGGTTCCAAGCCACCATTTATAGCCACACCTCCCCTTTCCACCTCTCAGTCCCCGTCTGGTTCACGCTCCACTCCTAATCCGGTATCAAATGCAGTGCAGCCAGGCACTCCTCTCAAGTCAAAGTCTTGTGAGTTCTGCGGGAAGACCTTCAAGTTCCAGAGTAACCTTATTGTGCACCGGCGAAGTCACACAGGGGAAAAGCCATTTAAGTGTCACCTCTGCAACCATGCCTGCACACAGGCCAGCAAGCTCAAGCGTCACATGAAGACGCACTGTCAAAACAAATCATCCGGACTTAATGCCAAGTCAGATGATGGCCTCTCGACTGCCAGCTCCCCTGAACCTGGTACCAGTGACATATTGGGAAGCGCAACAGATGCACTTAAGTCGGTTGTGGCCAAGTTTAAGACTGAGAACAATGGAGTAATGGCCGGAAATGAGGAAGAAGAAGAGGAGGAAGAGGAGGAAGAAGAAGAGGATGAAGAGGAGGAAGAAGAGGAGGAAGGGGAGGAGGAGGAAATTGAGAATAAGCCAAGAGTTGAAGAAGCGGGAAGGAATAACTATCGCTTCAGCCTAAGACTGGAAGGGGCCCGCCACCACCAAAACAGTGATGCTCTACACCCGTATCGCCGAAGCTTGTCTCGAGGGCCCGGCGATGATGAGTTAGACCGTCCAGATGATGCTTCAGCCACTACCATCAATGGGCTGGGACCTCTATCCAGTGACAGCCTCTCAAGAAAGCTGCTGAGTGGTGGGATCAGTCCTGGCTCACTTAGTCCTCTATCCAAACGCATTAAGGTAGAAAAGGACCTAGACTCCCCTACTCCCACGATACCAAACACAGAGAATGTTTATTCTCAGTGGCTAGCTGGCTATGCTGCCTCTCGGCAACTCAAGGACCCCTTCATCAACTTTACAGGTGGGGACTCCAGACAATCACCCTTTACTTCCTCATCTGAGCATTCATCAGAAAACGGCAGCTTGCGATTTTCAACTCCACCCGGTGAGCTTGATGGGGAACGGGCTCCTTCAGGACGCAGTGGCACAGGCAGCGGCGCTAGCACTCCGCACGGAAATGGTCGGCCGAGCTCAAAGGATGGCCGCCGCAGCGACACCTGTGAATTTTGTGGAAAGGTGTTCAAGAACTGCAGCAACCTGACAGTGCACAGACGCAGCCACACTGGAGAGCGCCCATACAAGTGCGAGCTTTGCAGCTACGCATGTGCCCAGAGCTCAAAACTCACCCGCCACATGAAGACCCATGGACAGATGGGCAAGGACGTGTACAAATGTGAAATTTGCCACATGCCTTTCAGTGTGTACAGCACTCTAGAGAAACACATGAAGAAGTGGCACAGTGACCGCCCTCTGGCTAATGACATTAAAACTGAATAGGCAAAGAGCAGTTCTCTCTCAGATCCCCCCAGCTAAACAGCAACCCTGGGTTTGTAGCCAATAAGCAAAGGGGAAAAGACAACAGGGTTAGACACCAGAATGCCATGCAGCCCTGCCCTCCATTCCCTTCTGGAGAAAACTTGATGCATGATCAAGTACTAGGGCAATACTATTGCATCAGAACTTTTTGAGCCTTTTTAATGTGCAATAATTTACACATTTTGTATTTTTTGTAACTGGACAGCATGCTAGGTGTGTTTTGGCTACTTACAGAAAAAAATTACCTTGGCTGGAGGATTTTGGTTGTACATTTGTTGCTGTTGACACTTGATTTTTCAGCCTAAAAAACGCTTTTAACCCAAGCTGCATAAAGTACATACTGTTTTACATATCATGTAAAGTTTTGTGTTCAAACATAGCAGACAGTGTCATATTGTAAAAACATCAATACAAGCAGGGTCAAACATAAAACCAATCTTTGTGAAACATTTCCATGCAGCATTAAGATAAAATATATATCCATATGTATATAAAATTCGGGCTGCCTATGAAATATTAGGTACTTGGGCGTTAAAAATTTATTTTACAAACATCAACGAAACTAAACTAATAGTATGGTGTGACATGACAACAAAGAGTGCCTTGGATATTTTACCTGCATTAGTTAATTCTCCTTTTTGCTATAAGCATGACACGGGGAAGATGCACGTCCTTGCATCAAGCACCTGCACAACCCGGTTGTTGTTTTTTTCTTTGAGGAACTTTGCAGAACATAGGGAACAAGTTAAAATAAACATAGAAAAAAAAGATTTTGGACATCTCTGGTAAATCAGTTAACTCTGACTCATGCATATAAATGCTTTCGTGATTAAAATTCTGTTTACTGGCATGGTACATGCTTAAAGTGGTCAGAGGTTTTTGATTTTGGTGTTTATATTTGGTACAATTAAAAAAAAGGTACTCTGATAAGTTGTTTTAACCAACGTGAAGCTCTTAAAGGTTCAAGAGGGTTTATTTTCTTTGAAAATGTGTTATTTTGTAAGTAGCACTGTTTATTTCTTCTGTTTTAGCCATTCAGGCTGTAATTTCAGCAGTCACTCGAAGATAATGTGAGATTTAGTTTTTGCAACTCAAGTAGATTTTAGATGGGATATTTGGTGGGTGGGTTTTGAAGCATGAGGGGGGATGAAAAGCAGAGCCGCACCAATCACACTTTTGTGGTCTATACCGGTTTCTGGTTTGCTTTTGAGCCCTGACCTGCCGTTTCTGACTTCGACAAATTCCTCTTTTTTTCTCCACTATATGCCACTACCACTTTGACTGATCCGATTTTTTTCTGCAGACAGTTACACATAAAAAAAAAAAGGATATGCCACTGGTTAGAGGTATTAATTTAATAATAACAGCAAAATTAAGCAGTTATCCCCATTTATGCACCAAAATACAGGTCCATAATCCAACGCATTAAACTACGTTGGTTGATTAGTTTGTAAATCAATGGTGCATATTTTCTGTTTTTAACATGTCTTCTGGGAATTTGGTCGACTTTAAACTTTAACTGATTAATTGCTTTATGGCTTGTGATTAACAATAGTCTCTACTAAAACTTTTAAAGTGAAATCCCATTTTTTACATTATATTTTTAATATAAAACCTTTTGCATAGAAAACGATCTAAAAAAGGAAATAATTTAATACTCTAAAAACAGCCTCTATACAATTTAAATTCTATTACAAAAAAGGTCAAATTTAAACATTTATTCTAGACCCCTAATGTAAGCAGTTTTTTTCTATGCTTTTATCTCACTCCCTTGTCAATGATGATGATATAGCACTTGTCACTCTGCCTTGGATTCTGTATCTGTCTCTCTAGGAGGTACAGTTGGTTGAGTATAAAATGAGAACCGGATTCCAGATCTGGCGCTACCTACATGCACTGTTCAATTTTCCCAGTTTACAGTTGGTCACTCAAGGGAAAACTTGCTCTGGACTATGGACTATGCTGACAGATTAGCGTGGTGTCATTGCTTAGCATTAGAATTGGAAAAAAAAAGAGGAAGATCTAGAGACTTTTGCCAGCCTTGTTTCCTTCTGAGAGCTAAACAGGGATTATGCGTTTGGATTTATAAATGCAGGAACTGCCATATAAAACTTACACACAATACAGCTCAGAGAAGTACATGAACACATGAAATCTGGTTTTAGTAACACTTCAAGATTTTTTAGGCAAGAACTTTTAAAGTTTGTTATTTTCGCTTGTCTTCTATCATTTATTGACATTTCTTGAGTCTTGATCAATATGTAATGAAATGTGTAAAAAAAGAAAACAAAAAAAGACACTTGTCTCTCATCTTTTTGCCTTTATTATAAAATAAAAGTCTTCAGGTTAAACAAAAATTTGCATTAAGGAGAGATTTATGATATATAAATATATAGAGAGAACCTAAAACACATAGGAAAATGCACACTCTTGTAAGTTCCTATGTTCAGCTTATATGGTCTACTTTTTTCGTGTATTTAGAATGGTATTTGAAATTAATGTTCACTTAGTTTAGGCACTTATAGTATTTATGTTGGAGCCTTTATTTTTCACTGTTTTGCCTGTACTCTTTAGAGGTTTCAATGTACTCTTTTTTTCTGTAGTGAAAAAAAAAAAAATCCCAACAAGCTGCCACCGTATATTTTCTTAATTTGGCAGGATAATCTAGTGTGAATAATTTGTATGCTCGGGAAAAAAAAAGTATGTTTTTTTTATTTTATTTTTTTTATAAAAAGCTGTGGTGTTCCCCAGAGGGTGATAGGTCATATGATGGCTTTTTCAGGCAGTCCCACTGGGGTGAGGTGACCACACTGAGGTAAAAGTAGGTGGTTGTAAATATCGTTTTAGTTTGTTTGTATACTTTTTCTTTCTTGATATTTTATATGCAGTAATACAAGCTATTGTTGGGTTTTTCTTGGTAGCCAACTTTTTACTGTCATGTACCACCTGAAAACATTCCAGCTATTGTTTAAAAAAAACATTTCACCATATGCAATCAGTCCAATAGTAACCTGAAAAGTTTCCTTTTTTTTTTGTTATAGACAAAACAGACCATGGTGCTCTTTGATTTGGAGATGGTACAATTCATATGCAAGTAAAGTCACAGATATGTAGGTACATCCTGTCATGCCGTTGGTGTTGGGGTACATTTAAGATTCAATCCTGTGTTTATTATTTGCCTTCAAGCTGTTTGCTGAACTGAACTTGAAGTTGGCCCTTGGCATAGGCTAACATTATTTATTTTGACTATACACACCCACACCCACACACACACACCCACACAACCACACACACACATACACCTGCTCTGTTCAGAACAGAGTCACTGCAAAAACAAATCAGTTCAGTTTTGCTCCCTTTTTGATGAATTGTGACAGCTTAATTCTCTGTTTGATGACCAAAAGTCATTGTCCAACATCTATGAGTTTTTGCTCGACTTACAAGTTTGTTGTTGTTATTGTTTTCAGTTTATGGAAATGCCACTCTATTTTCAGCTGTTTTCTTCACTCAGCCATTTTGTCTTGATATTAATAATAAAATGCATTGTATACATTTCTGAATCATATGTTTCTTCTATTGCACCACCTGCTCTAACCTGCTTTTACAGATATATATAAACCATTAATTATGTTTGCAAGACTCAAAACACCAAAACACACAGAGAAACATAGCAACATTAGACTGATTTGCACAACTGAATGATTATGATGTTGAAAGTTTTCTGTAGTACCTGTGCTCTATGTGTTATACAATGCTTTGCAAAAGTATTTATACCGCTTGATTTTTTAACTGATTTTTTTCACTTTTATAACAGCATTTTTTTTATTTTTTTTTTATTTTACGTGATAGACCAGTAATGAAGATGTAATATTTCTGAAGTGGAAGAAGATAAATATAAAAAGGCCACAGACATTAACTGAGCAGAAATCCACTGTTTATTAATTTTGGAGGAACTACACTCCACTTAATTGGTGTTTATAGAATAGTAGCAAGACAGAAGTCCCTTTTGAAAGAAAGCCACACAGTGACTTATTTGCCATGTTGGGAAGTCAACATGTAGAGGAAGGCACTCTTGTCAAAAGAAACCAAATTAAGCTTTTTTTCCAAATCCACAGAAAAGTGACAAAAACCCTGAACACACCCATGATAAAACATGGTGGTGGCAGCATTATGGTGTTGAACTGATTATCTTGAGCAATACTGTGGTGTAGCTGATCACAGTTGATAAGAAAATGGACAGCCTAAGTTCTGGAGACAGAGGTGACTGAGGTGGAGGCAGGATAATAAACCTTAATATACAGTGCAGCAATAAAATGGCTAAGATCAAAGTGTACTCATGTAATAAAATGCTATTTATTTGACAAAACATGAATCCTGGCTTTGAAAGATGCTCTTGATTTAATGTTACTCTTTTTTAAATTGGATAATAATAAAACAATAAAAGAAACGATGTATACCACTTTACTTCCTCTTGCCAATTATTTAGTTTGTATTGGCATATCAAATAAAATCTATAATGTGTTTAAATAAAAATAGAAAGAAGGTTTTGTGACTGTATTCAGTATTGAGTAGAAAGAAATATAGTTAGCACATGTTTTAGTGTTTTAGTTAGTTCTTTTCCAGAATCAATAACTCCAGATCCTGTATTGTTGACAGTTTACAGCCTGTAAAATATGTATTTGCTGAGTTACTGTCCAGCCTTACTGACACTGAGATATACTGGCATAAAGAGGCCAAAGGGTGAACTTTAGCTCTTTATTCACAGGACAGTAAACAGGCAGGGCACCCTGCCATCTGTAATTGTGCACACAGTATTCAAACCACACACATATTTATACTTATGCAAATACAATAAAAAAACACACACACAAGTCAGGCTGTTCATAATAAAAGCCTTTTTTATTGGTTATATAAATCTTGTGATCATTGCAACATGGAGGAACACTATGTATACATTATGTAAACAATGTGTATCAGAAAAAAGTTAAGAAAATTGCCCCCCAACATTTAAAAAAAAATCTGTATCTTTAAAGCAAAGAAATAAAAATACAAATGTGCCATTGTAACCTCATCACACTTAGGTTCAAGGTCAGATCAAGGTCTCTGGAATGTTTGAGCCATTCCCGCTACACCTCCTTCGTCGTTCCCCAGGTTTATACATGCTTTGGATTGAGTTAACCCTGCACCCTGCAAACAGAGATGCCAGCACACATTGAGGAACCACTGAAATCCTGATGACCACCACAAGGCTCGCGCTTTTACATTTTAGTGCACCCAATGTATGTCCCCCAAAAGCAACACATACAAAAACGAAAAATCAATCGCAATTTTTATCCTTCAGTGAATTGTCCAAAATGTCAGAAACAAAGTTAAAGACTACTCTATGATGATATAAGATGAAGCCAGAAAAACGTTTGTTCATTAAGGTCATTATGTGATACATTCTATTCCAGTCCTTTTTTCACTCTTTAGTCAAAGTTTTCATATTATCTGGAAGCCATCAGAATGACCAGTGCCACCTCTGTGAGTCAGTTCTGCGTCATTAAAATCCATCCGTCCATTTTCTGTACACCCTTGTACACTCACACCTTAGGTGTAGAGTACTCAATCAGCCTAACAGTCATGTTTTTGGACTGTGGGAGGATGCCAAAGTCCCCGGAGAGAACTCACGCATGCACATCGAGAACATGCTAAGTCCTTGCAGAAAGACCCAAGACGGAATTGAACCCAGAGCCCTCTTGCTGCAAGGCAACAGTGTTACTCACTGCACCACTGTGCAGCCCGTCATTAAAACTTTTCTTTTTCTAATTCTTAGATGTGTGTGTGGGGATGGGGGGAGGGGGGCAACACTTCATAAGCAAGGTAGTTCAAGGCTTTGCCAGATCTTTCCCTGTCAGTTGGAGTGCATATTGTCTAGTTGGCAAACCACGTCTCAGATGTTGAGAAGTGGTGAGACCAGGGAGGAGTAGGAGGGGTAAGGACATGGGGGTTGGTTCTGCTGTGATCCGTTGTATTGTTTTGGCCACGACTTTCTTTTTGCTGTGTGGTCACTGGCAGATCGGCACTAAGGGTGCTTGCTGGCTTCAGCTCCATGCAGAGAGCACATGGACAAGACAAGAAGGAAAGGTGTGAGGGGAGAGTCAGGAATTTTTGGGATAAAGTTATTCTGTTTTTTTTATTTGTGCTATCACTTTCTTTCCCTGGCTCTTCCTTCTCTTCCACTTCCTCCTTGATCTTGCACTTCAGTTTTCAACTAAAGCCTTGTCCTTCCTTCGGCCCAGCCGTCCATCTTTGCACTCGTCTTTCTCCCTTCTCCACCCCCTCTCTTCTCCTTTTCTCCTCTCAGACAGACAGAGCTACCCTCCTGGACGTTTCCTTTCTGCTGGCCTGCCCCAACAAAGGTGCTCAGTCATGTGAAACCTAATCTTCAGCCCCCCAAAACCTAACCCTTGACCCCTTCAGTCTTCACACAGCCAAAGGGGGAGGGGAGCAGAAGCAGGAAAGGGAGGCTTTTGGGAAAAGGTCAAATTCCCCAAGACACTTTTGTGTATGCACGTGTGTGTGCATCTATGAATGCACGAGAGTGTGCGTGCACCCGACCTATTATGTGTTTTTTTTTTCTTGCAGGATAAGCATGTGTGTTCGACTCTACATGCAAACATGCATGAAGTAACTATTTTTCTCTTTACTGAATTGTGCTTACTTTGAAGTTGTTTCATGTGCACGCTTCCTATTATAGGTAAACACTTGCATCTTTATTTGAAAGCACTTTCAGCCCTTAAGCGTCGGAACCCAATAGACAAAAGACACACACTGCTTTTTGGACCTGACTGGGCAGAGCTCCTCTCCTTCCACCCTCTGAAGGTGATCCTCGGATCTCTGCATATGGGTGAGTGTGTCTGTGGGATACAGTTCGTATATGTGTGAGGAGCAGGGTGTCAGCTGTCCTAGGTGATTAGTGCTTTTATATTGTTCCAAGGAGCCCGGACGAGGCCCCCTCTGCACCGCAACACAGCACAGCTGCAGTCTTCCTCTCCATATTGCTCTTCAATCCACCCTTACTCAGAGACAGCCACAAGGCATAAGTCAGATAAAAAATTAAAATCTAAATCAGCTGCAATTGCTAAAAATACCCCACCAAACATAAAGCAGGGTAAAACGGGGGAAGAAGCATTGGAAAAAGAACCAAGACAGAAAGACCAAGTTAATTCCACAAGTCTCCTCTCTCCTTGATACAATATTATTTTCCAGCGTAGCCTTCAAGGCCTTTCTGTCATTCAACAATAACCAGGACATATGCAGGAAGGAAAGGCAGAAGGGAGAACAAAATTAGGAAAGATATCTTAAACTCATGGCTGCACAGTTGGTGTGGTTGGAAACCCTTTTGCCTTGCAACAAGAAGATCCTGGGTTGCATGTTCTTCCAGTGCATGCAAGTGTTCTCTTGGGGCACCGCAGCTTCCTCCAGCAGTTCAAGCTCATCACTGTAAGGAAATAATCTTCTATAAAATTGCCCTTGGTTATGAGTGTGTGTGTGTGTGCCCTCTTTGTGGCCGTTACAACCCATCCAGTGCGTATCCCGCCCCTTACCTATTGACCACATGAGATAGCTATTGAGATTCCCTGCAAACCTACAAGGATATAAATAATAACACTAAATTACTAAAAACAAACTACTTAATTTTACACAATAAGAAAAATTTTACTTTTTAAATTTTCTTTTTAATATACATATTTTTAAAACAAGATTACAATGGGACTTTCACTTTTTCTTATTTGTTTAATGCGTTGTTTAAAAAACCAAGCCATAAAACTTTTCTAACCACTGACTGATGCATAAATTATCACACATTTCATTTTATAACTTTTTAACATATCTGAGACTGAGTAGTTGGGGTTACCAGGTGAAGGCTTCAGTCCCCCCTCTGCTCCATATCAAATACTTTAACAATTTTATTTATTATTGACTTATGATCCGATAGCTGAAACTACTCTTTCCTATTTGAGAACCATAGCTTTAGATTTAATACTTGAATATCCCTTTGTGCAACATATGTAAATTTAAAAATATATGACGTTGAAAACATAAATTCAGTTTATAACTTTGTGGAATAAAACTTTGCTCATTTTACAGAAAGACGATGCAACAATGTATGACAGAACAGAAAAAAAATTCCCACTATTGAAACCTTTAAAGTAGTACGCAGACACATATCAGAACAAATAACTTACTGATGAGAAAGACGCTTTTATCTTTATTCTCACTTTTACTTTGTAATATGTTTTACCCTTAAATGTCACTTTTTAATGAACCCTGTATTCTGTATTTAAAAACACTATGAATTGTTTTACATACTTGAAATGTGCTATCCAAATACTGTAAATGTCCCTTCCTTTATACTGAAGGCAGATCTTCACTTTTGATCTTAACAGCAGAAGATGCTCACTTTTATGAGTTGGTTTGTCTGTAAGGCCATAAAGCAGATTTTAGTGAAGTTGTGTCTAATCCATCCTGACTGGTTCTTAATCTTTCCAGCACATGTTTAGGTCAATTCTTAAAGTTTGTTTTGATTTTGCTTTTGAAACGCTAACACAACAATTCTCCAAAATTCCAAGTGGTAAATTATTATTATTTTCCCCAGCATGTTATTTTGCAAGTAATTAACACATACTAAAACTCTTTCACTTCAAGAGCGACGATAGTTGCTTTTAAAACTTAAGAACATATGTCTTGAGAAGGAGGGATGCTCGGGTTTAAGGCAAACCTGGAATAGTGCCATAGGAGAGCTATGTCTGCTATGCATGGGTCGAAAGATGGCACAATTTGTGGGCCAGAGTATTGTTTGTGATATTGAACTTGGTCGGTTTTTGACGACGAAGCAGTGGCTGTTCTTAAAATACAAGTGTATGTACCGAAAGAACAAGCTAATAAATACTCTCCTCAGACACCCTCCCAACCAGCTCCTCTTCCATGCGTCTCTGCTTTATCTCAACTGTCAACACCTAGCCCAAGCAGGAACCTCGGTCTATCTATGAACTTGAATCTGGCCCTGCAAGGCAAACAGTGCTGGGCTCGGACAAGGAGAGTTATTAGTCTGTCACATTGCCCTCCAGTGCTTCAGCAGGGACAGGATGAAACAAGGGGGAGAGAAGTCGGAAGGAAAAAAAATAGATTTGGACATTTGCTAGAAAAAGTTAGATTGCATGTTTACTTTTCTTCACAAAGCGTGAAGATTAAAAAGGTGTACAATGAGGAGGGGACTTAAGACTTGGGGGAGGGTCTCAGTAAAAATGACATGAGGAGGAGAACAGGGACAAGAAGACAGTATTTTGCAAAAAGTATTTTTACCTGTAAAGTGGTTAAAAACAATGTTAACACTTTTGCTAGATGAAGTTTGTTTATTCTGGTTTTACGGTGTTTTGATTTACAGAGACATTCCATTGATATCAACTCTGTATTTATATTATTTGTGCAGCAAAATATTTTGTCATATCTGAAATTTTCATTGACTTTGTTGTCAGGAAAGGCTTGAAAATATTGATATTAATGTAATAATTATCCAGAAATGCAAGAGTTTAAAAAACTAGCTGCAGACCTATGCAAGACTGTCTAGACTTTTTTTTCCCCCAACGTTCCTTCAAGAAAAGGTTTTGCGTCACCAAGGTAAGTCCCTGACTTCAGCAACTTTGTTTTACAAAGAACATCATTTTAAGAAAAAGTTCAAATCTTATGACCTTACCCATTATAGAGCTCCTTATAAAGCTCGGAGAACAGGTGGAATTAATGGAGCTGATTAGAAGAAGGCAGGAAAAAATGAAGGTGGAACAGAAGATCTAATAAGATTGCAGGGAAACAAGGAAATGCAAACACAATCAGCCATACAGGCCACAACAATAAAATAAAGGTTCTGGAGGGAGCAAAATAATTAGAGTGATTGGCCTTCCAAATAAATTTTGGTGCATTTTGATCTTTAACTAAAATTTTAATAAAAACAGCTATTTATTTATTTTACAGAACTGAAATCCCTTGTATGGCTGCACAGTAGTGCAGTGGGTAGCACTGTTGCCATGAAGCAAGGCTCTGAGTTCAATTCCACCTTGGGTCTTTCTCCATAGAGTTTGCATGTTCTCCCTGTGCATGCCACATAGGATATGCGGGTTAGATAATGGATGGATGAAATCCCCTGTGATATTGTTTTCTTAAGGATGCCTGTCAAGCTATCGGGAAATAACTTGTCCTTCCTTCATGACCTATAGTATGGCACTGCCTTATTCAACAGCAAAACAAGTTTAAGCCAGTGAATTTCCAAACTCCTGAGAGCTGCTATAGTTGTTATACTATCCACACTTAAAGTTATATTGTATTTACATGCATTTACCCTTTTAGCCTTTGTGATCAATATTTAGCCAGTGCACATATTTGGCCTTTAATGTGCTTGTGTATATTTTATGGACACTAATGGAGCATGCACAGCTCAATGATGTACTACAGCTGCTGCTGGGTTGGGTATGGATGAGAGAGTTGAGGTTGAAGGGTGACATCTTTGGAAGTTACTGGAAGTTCCTAAGAGTTGTTGCTGTGTGCTCGGTTCAGTCCAGGTTCATTCTTGAGGCCCACGGGGTTATACAGAGCCGGTTTAGAGGGGAGTGAAGGAGGGATAGTGCTACAGTCAGATGCTTGACCTTGCAAACCTTTAGCTTACTGCACTCTTTACATACTGTTCTATGCTTACAGATACAGGTTGCAGGTTTGTAAGCCAATTTCCCATCAATATTAGAGTATTGCCATACTACAGATTGTGTAGTACAATTTTTTTTTTTACTTTTGTCACTGTGAGTTACTGGGTGTCTCATTAGTTTCATTTAAACTTGTCGAATGGACTTGTGGAATATGGATTAAAAGCAATGCTAACTTCAATGCAGCTTTAACTTTAATTTCAACCAGAATACTGAAGGAATCTTTTCCCTTGATTACCATCCCAAGTTTGGATTTGACAACTTGCTCTTCAATGAAAGCCAACAGACACATACACTGCTCTGATTAAACCTTTACTGAAGAACACCCTCCTTCAACCAAGCTTCTTGGACAAAATAAAGATTTATCTACTACAATAAAACAAAACTACAAAATATTTTTTGAAAAACATGTCAAACATCAAATCAAATACGTCACATTTTCAATGAAAATAAACCACAATGACAATGGCACTCTTAATATATTTATCCTGTTTTTCGCTCTGAACAAACTGAACAACTTTTTACAGAGACCAGAATACTAGATGACAGTAAACTCAAAATTTTAACAATTCTTGAAAATGTGCAAAAGTCAAGAAACAAAGCTGTATCTACACTAATGCATACACTATAGCCATTATCTGGCTTTTCTCCTTGGCGCTGCTTATTATAATGTACCTGCATGTCCACCTTTGTCTATCACGGCCAAAAGCTGATAAGCTTAAGCGCAAAAATTCTTGAGCACTCTTTCCTACAATCCCATCTACATATATATTTTAGAGCACATGAGCATGACAGATCTCCTTCCTTTAGTGTTAGGTACACCTGTTTAATTGATTGTTAACATAGTATAGTAAACGAATCAGTCACATCACAAACATGCAAAGCATAAAGGGAACTGAATGTACTAATGATGACGGAAGATTATTGAAACCCTAAAGCTAGCATATATTTTCTCAGAATTGAATGGTCTTTTGGAAATTGATGCTTAACCATCTCTTTGGTTTACTAAAAATGATCCCAACATTTGTAAATACCTAGTTTGGTGGTAAAATGGTGTGGGGCATATTTTGTAGGGAATTTATTGTCAAATTAATTGGCAAGTTGGTGTAATAAAAACTGAACTAAATTGGTAAAGAAAATCTGCAGTTCAAGTTCTCAAGACATTAATAAAGATTATTGGTTTGGGCTTTTTTCTAATATTTTTGTATTTTGGAGATATAATTCAAAGAAGGACCATTTTTCTTACAGTACTCTAGTCCCTCATGGTGTTTAACCTCTGATGTTTCTTTGCTGCATTGTGTCACAGCTGCCACCAAAGGATCTAAAACTATTACACTTTCAGCTGAAAGAGACAAACAAACAAAGCCATAAAACAAGAAAATGAAAGACAAAAAGGAGTCTCAAATAATGAAAGTACAAAAAAAACTTTGAGTTTAATTGCACCTTGGCTTGGGACTCTGTCTCCAGGATGAGTGAGGGTTAAGAAGCCTCCAAGCGAACCCTGAATACAAAGGGTCTGGGCCCCGTCCTGTGTTACTGTTAGCAAGGCCCTTTAGATGAACTTGTCTCCTTTCAGCTGGCACTCTTATGCCCAGGTGTGTCCTTGTGTTTGTGTCTGTGTATGTGTGCATGTGTATCTGTAGCTCTGACGTCCCTTTGGCCCAGAGTGCTCCATTGAAAATAAGATGGAGAGCAGAATGAAAAGAGATAAAGTGCAAAACACAGATGAGAGCAGGAATAAAAGAAGAGTGGCTTCCATGCATTTCAGGGCAAGGACAATGTCGGGTCTGTCTCCCACGCTCTGTCCAACACTCTCTCTGCCCCGGTGGTTCTACTTAGTGTCAAACAGCTTTACCTTATGTATATATTTATTAAAAGGCCAGCAAATTTTTATTGGTCAGTAGATGAAAGTACAAACCAATTAAAAGCCCTTCTATTTTCTTTTAAAGGTTATGATTTGCAAAATGTGGACATTTTATATGAATTAGTCTTCCGAGTTCAGAAAACTAATTCAGAGTAGTTCACTCTTTATTATGTAGTAGGTTTAAATCAGTTCAAGGATTAAAAAAACAAAAACATTTATGACCAAATAGAGTCCATACATTCCTAATATTGTAAACAGCTTGCACCTCTACTTGGTTGGGTAGGCAGCCAGTTGTCCAAGCAGTCATCCAGACAGGCCAGTAAATGGCTCCATGCCAAGGCCAATTGAGAGGTGCTACTTTGGTTGAGAACCAGAGGGGAGATGGTCATCCATTATTCATCACTAAGCTAAATAATCCCCAACAGAATTGGTCTCGTCTTGTCTGGCCTAACGGTAGGGGAATGGATGAGTTGGTCTAGGGGGCAAGACGGGAGGATTTTGGGGGTTGGGGGAATTTAGCCCCCCACCCCCTTATACCCCTTTCGTTGTAGTTTAGTAAGATCTTTTTGGGGGGCTGAAAGGGGGTTGCTAGCTTTCTGTAAGGGGTGGGAGAGAGGATTTCTTTAGGGATTAGATGCAAATATGTCTTTGATAGCTTACACAGTCTGTGAGTTCCATTCTGTGTATGGATATTCATATTAAGTCTAGTCTTTGGAAAACAATCCCTGGAATGAAAAATAAAAGACACAGAGTTGAGGCTGGAGCACCAAGGCAGCAGGGGGTTCAAGGTGTTGAAACAGACCCAAAAGGGGGGGTCCCTTGACCCAGATCAGGATCAGGACCAGCAAAGAATATAAGTGTTGTGTGTGACATGAGACCAACTGGGAAGATGACCAACCCTCCTATTCTCACCAGATTCTGTTTAGTGAAAGCAATAATGTGCAAAAAATTCACACACATCATTTCCTAGACCCAAACAAAGCAGAGGCACTTTATCAGAGGTCAGGGTCATTGACAAGTACATTTCAGACCCAACATGCCCATCACCATCTCTTCCCAACTATTAAATCTCTTTTATAACCTATCTCTGTATTTGTACTAGCTGTGTGTCTGTTCCAGTGTTTTGTCTGTACCTACGTCTTTGCAGTCTGCACCTGCTCTTTGTAGAAAAGGCTATTCTTCTGAGACTGATGTCAACAACCACAGACTTTACCCCGTTCAAAACTGGCCCATCACTGGCATTAATTCAAATCTAGGGCTTACTCTACCCAACCACATTTATATTTAATCTCAGCACTTTCAAGGAGGCATTGTAAGATGTTTGTCAAGTTTACTAAATACGAGCTCCCTTATAAGCATCAAAGCTGAAATCAAAACGACTGTTTAGTGGCAAAGTGCCCTAACTAGTCATTAGAGGTTGCAACATGATCAACCATTGCAAGAACTTGTTATGAAAGCTGATTTTAGGGTAGAGGTCAAGGAAAAGCCAAAAAGCTTTCAAATTTATGCATTTTGTCAAATTTATTGTCTAAACTTAACCCCTGACAAAACTTTGCTGGGTAATGTTACGTCTAACATGTAATATTGTGATTTGAGAAATTTGACCTACGTTTGTGAACACAATATATTGAGATTCTTATTTCCAATAGCATTAATCAGCTAATCTAGTGAGCGTGATTTATTTTTACACCAATATTAATCTAAATATGAATTACTAATAAAAAATATTGAGGCAAATTGGAAATTGATGTTTAAATAAACTACAACTGATATATCTCAAGGGGAGCCAAACAAACAAGTTACACAAAGAATACTAATAACACCTGTAACATATTTCTCATCCATCAAAGTTTATTAAACAAAAGACAATATGGGTTAGATCTGACTTTGCCATATAAAGGGCGCATGTGTGTATCATTCATACTCAGTTGTGAAGTAGACCAGACATGGCCAGCTCTCTGCTCCGCAACAGGTCAGGGAGCAAGGGGGAGAGGTGTTGCAGAAAGGGGTAGAAGGGGAGGATTTATGCTCCTCCTCCACCCCAGCTGGGACTGCAGTCTCTCCTGTCCTCACAAAGTTCCTTCTCCCCCATCCATCCCACGTCCTGCTCGGCTGTGTAGGGCTGCAGGTCATGAGGTTCATAAGGGATATAGAAGCTTTCCCTCTTTATCTGTGTGTCTGCAGTCTCTGTGTGTGAGTGTGTTAGGGGGTGGGTAGGTACGGCAGTCTCAGGGGCATTAGGGTAAAAAGGAAGAGAACCAGACAGTTGATTATTTCACTTAACACCCAAACATACATAGACACATGCAAGAAGACATTTGCAGGAAGACATGTGTATGCAGGTCCTTTAATTTTTTTCTACAACCCTATACTAAATGCTTGCTAAATTTTGTATAAAGTACGACCTTGCAGTGGATCAGTAATTAGGGTGTCTATGCATGGTTTAGGGTGCCCACCATTATTTGAAAAAAGCAACCCTGAAAAAATTTAAGTGAATGTCCTAATGTCCCATGACAGCTTTTATAATGCCTGGAAGAGGCAGCGTTGTTGTTGTGTATTGCTACAACTGCAATTTTGTGAATGTTGGCCGGTGTAGGGATTAACATGGTGAGGAGACACAACAGTGGACACAATGGACTATGTTTTCCATTTGAATGTGTTCTCTCCATTATTTCACTGAGATTGGTGTGGCAACATGGCGGGCTTGGTGAAGTGGAGGGGGGGCGGGGTCACAGCTGATGATGACCAGAGCTGATAAAATTAGTTTGGACTTCCTGCACCATTTCAACTGAATAAAATACACACGCGCAGACAAAACATTTGGTGTATTTGATCTGTATGTCAAGTTTCAGGAAAAGTTGCCCCCTTCAGATACCTTACCAAGTTTACATACAACCTCTTTTTCTGCTTCTGAGTGGGAAGAAAAAAGAGATTTGGGGGTTCTGGGACCCTCTCGCCCAGACATGCACTGACCTTTCCAACCAGACAGAGATAAAGGGACAAGGAGGGAGGGCGGAGGGCAGAAGGGTTTGGCTCTAATTATGTGTGCATGTGTTTTTCTTTCTTTTTTGTGATAGTGGATACTGTGTAAACCTTTGAACCACAAACTTTGCTCCAAAGAATGTTTGATTTTGAGAGGGTGTTTAGTTCTCTCATCACTTTGTTTTTTGCTCATGCCCCTATCTTCTCATTTTTGCACTAACATGCCCAAGGATTCAGGCACCGTGAGGTTTTAACCTAACTTTGTTATGTTACAACCTTAAATTTCAGTGTGTTTTAGCAAGGTGCAATATAGAGCATAGTTTCATATTATTTTATATTCTGTATTAAAACATCTGAATGTGTATAGTACATTTAGTATATTTACTGTGCAACCCTTACATAAGAGAGTGAAACCAATTTGGAGATCATCAAACAGCAAATACTGTCCAATTGTGTGATGCTGTCCACATTCAAAAATTATATGTGGAGCTGAACTTACTTTGTACTTTATGTTGACCATAACTTAGAATTAAACATGGAAAAACACTGATCTGGGGATTCTCCGGGAACAGGAAGAGGGACCTTAAAGATTAATGCATTATGAATGGATGACAATTGTGGAAGACAATCTGTTAGAGCCAAAAAAAACAAAAACATTTTGTGGAGTTTCAAGTTCCAGGACAAAAACCATTCTCCTAGAAATTATTGTACAGTTGAATGGAATATCAAAGCATTCGATCAGGCTAAGTAAAGTCCAGGCTTTCCTCCTTTTCAGAATTACTGGGTTGAAAACTGGTTTGAAAATGTTCTCTATGCAATCTGACTGAACTTGACTTTTATTAGAGCGGAGTGGCTAAAAATGCAGTTTTTTGATGTGCAATGCAGGTAAAAAGGTAACTTGCAACTTTAACTCAAACAAAGGTAGTTCTAAAAAATAGTTATGTCAGAGAAGCTAAATGTGTTTTTTTTTTTGTGTGAAAAGGTAAAAATTATTTTCTTTCAACTTCATAACTATGGACTGCTTTGTACAGATATAAAATGTGTCTACAATTCTTTAGCAGAGCAGTGTATATTTTGTTATTCTGCTATTAATTTGCTTAAGAAAAAGGTAGGCCACATGGAACAAAATTCAGCTTCAGTAATCAAAGGTCTAAGTAGTGCACTTCTCTCTTAAACCAATGTTAATCTTTTTTATTGTCTGAATTTTTTGTTGCACGTACAAAAAGCTCTCAATACAACCAATTGCCTGCGATGCAATTTTGTGTCATCACAGCTGTAGGAACATGAAAGTCAAAATAAGCAGGATCAATTTTGGCATACTTTTAAAATTCACTGCACTTATTCACGCAAGTTTGCCTGAAACTTGTTTTTCCCTAGTGAAATAAAAAATGGAATATTGATATTTTTATGTGTTGTTTTTTTCAACATTGTTTACTACCATACTCTATTTTACTGCTGTCAGTCAGTAAAGTACCAAAAAAATAAGGAGAAGTAAATTCAGGCTGACCCTGCAGCTCTCAGAGGAGGATCAGACATTGATTGCAGTTGTCTCCCTCTCCCTACTTCTCCCTGGATGCGGACAGGAGCCTTTCTAAAGCACACAGGCTTGAGGAGGTCTTTGCTTGACTGGGCCAGTGATGATCAATACATGTCACTTCTGTCTCGTCTGACCAAAGCCCCTCTCTGCCCATAACCCTCTTCTGATCTGATGATGGATTCATATAAACATAAGCACACTAGAGAGCAACATGCAAGTGTATTTACATGAAACAACTGAATGTACTTTCCAACACACATGGGCTTCATCTAAGAGTGTTTACATGCAAACATGAGATGTGCACGCAAATATGTAGGAGGCACAGAAACACACAAAGCACAGTCAGATGGACAATCACACACTCAAACACACTGAGGTCAGACAGGCCATTCAGACCCAGACACCAGCCTCTTTTCTGGGGTCAAACCATGAGGCCAAGGTCTACTCTCTAACCCCAGTGGCCCTTAAAAAAAGCACACAAGCACACAGCATTCACAGTGAACCCTCTGACCAGCCGAGACAACAGAGAGAAGGGTGGCGAGGAGGGGTGGACGGGGGTGAAGAAGGGTAGGACGGGGGAGGGTCTAAGGAAGAAATAATGGGCTATAGTGCATTAAGAACCATAAGAAAAATGTCAGTCGATATTTGAATATGCTAATGTGCATTAGTGTGGTAGATTAATTACTCAGGCAGTTTTAAGCTTTATTGTTCAAAGAGAAATAACAAAAGTAAATCTCACGTCATGCTATACGCTCAAAGTTCAGAAATGAATGTCCCTAACTTGAAAACGAATATTTTGTGTGAAAGAAAGCTAAATTACTCCTAACTTAAGTCCACAATATCCTCTACAATGAAATATTGCTGTGGCTGCATCATGCTGTGAGGATGTTTTTCTTTCTTGTGACGATAACCCTCAACCCACAGATACAGCTACAATGGAATTGTTTAGGCCAAAGCACATTTATACGGTGAAATAGTCCATTCAGAGTTTGGATTTAAATCTGAGGGAGATTCAGGGGCTAAGTTTTTGTTACGAGACACTCTTCATCAAATCCAACTTAGTTTGGCCTTAAAAAGTTCAGCCTCCAGGTTTTTCTTGATGGTGGAGACAATTCCGATAAAAAAAAAGATAATTGGTATTTTGTAGTGAGTTAAATTCATAAAAGGAGTAATACCTTAACAGTTAAACATGTTATCTTAAATATGTTAAAATTGTTGTACATTTGTTTAAAAAAACTGTGCTTGCAAGTACTATAAGTTTACAGAATCTAGAAATGGGTGGTTAAAAAAGTTTTCTTTAAAAGTATTCTTTTCTTTTGAATGAGTTTATGTTAAAAAAAAGAAGTGGTGTACAACCAAAGCAAATTGCTGGTCCGTGATTGTTCGAGAAACATGAAGTGGAGGAGACTAGAATGGAATAACAGAAAGTACCTGGTAGCTTTAGCATGAGCTTGACCACGCCGAAGAACGTGGCGAACTTAGTAAAAAAAACAAGTGTTTCGCTGATATTTTTAGGCTTTCAATTTGACTGTCTTTGTACAGATATCAAAGATTAACTTTTGTTGTTTTTTTTGACTCTAAAGTTGCTGTACAGTAGGTGAGAAATTATATTTAGTGCTTGCTAACGCATTAGCTTCCACTAGCATGCATTAGCACAATGGATGTGTAGTACTGTAAGTAAATTCGGCAGAACAACACTTAACTGTTGTTTCAGACGTGGGAGATTTAAGCCTAGCACAGTAAGATGTGCTTGAGGTGAGAGTTTATACCTATGCTGGAGGACTTCACCGGATTTCCTGCTGCTTGCTGATTCCTGTTGACCAACATCCTGCATCCATTTTCTTTCCAACTTGGACAAGAGACAGGTGAATTTCCACGAGAGTTCAAGACTTTCCTTTGGATTAAGGTATTGGAATTCCACGCTTCACCATCAAATCAGGCCTGTAACGGTTTTTGCTTTGTTTTATCAAACAACATTTAACTATTTGCTGGCTTAGGTGGAAACTGAAGTGTGGGCCCACTTTAGTTTACATACATTTTGAGAAACGAAAACGCTAAAACCTTGTGTCATTGTTGTACATTAATTATTGCGTTTAATATATGTTCCAGAGGTTTAAACTTTATGTGTGTGTGTTTGATTTCTGATTGAACAGTATTTTGAATAAGGAATAGAGTTGAATTAATTAACGTTATTTGTTTGGCTTTACAGTAAATTTGAGTTTAGAATTCATACTCAAGCGATATTATTAGGTGAAAAGATTTTAAAGTGCTAGTGCCATGTTGCTCTAAGGTGAGTGAAACTCAACACAGGTTTGAAACACGAGAGTGTATAAATAAGATATGGGATTGGTTTATTGAAATTATTGGTTGTAAATTAAATCGATGAGTTTAAAAGAATTCAGGGGCTCTTACCTACTTTAGATGTATAGATGGGCTACAAAAGCTTGAATTTATTTAAGCCACTGGTCTGACTATATGCTTTAGGGTTTCTTTTTTTAATTTTTTTTTAGTTTTGCTTCCACTCAGCGTTCTCCCTCTTCTTGTCCTTTCCTTACTCAAGAGACCCTTGCTCTAGCCATTCAGACAGATAAGGAAGTGGAGGGGCCAAGTTTACCACCACAGATAAGCCTGTAATTGCAGGGCAGTAAAAGGAACAGCATAAAGAAAGAAAGGAAGCAAACGTTGGAACACAGGAAGAAAGTGTGGAGACAAGGCAATGAATTCGAGCTACCCAAGAAATGACTCCTGTAAGCTGTGACAGTTATCTGAGAGAGTAACTGTTGCCTGCTGCGGCCATCTACTAGCCGCCCAGGATCAGTGACTGCCCGCACATAATAAAAGCCAGCCTTGACCTCTCCTGATAAACAGCGGCTGCGGGCTGACTAGCTAAACAATCACTTCTCTGTTATGTGACATCACTCAGCCTGTACTTCTGTAAACTCTGCTCGTTAACTCGGACATTGTGTTCCCACACACAAAACCAGCTGTTCCAGTTTTGTACACTTTTTTTGTCGGTGTCATGAAAACTAGAAAGTTGTTGGAATTAGCTGTTGTTGGCTGCAATTCAGCAGAGGGAGCAATTACTTTTACAATACTTATCTCTGTTAAGATGTTTCTCCGCTATTCATTAGTCATCATTTGTACTTATTTTTTTTACATACATATTTTATGTTCATACAACATTTTAGAACATGTTTGGCATTGGCAATTTCGAATTGAGGTGTGTGTGATTTCAGCAATTCAACCACAAATTTACCTTCTTTAACATTTAAACAATATCAAAAATACAATGGGTTTTTGAAAGGGGCACATATAGTGAACTAAGTCTCATGTCTTGATTTGAACCAAAAATACAAAGACTTCCAACTTGACTTAGCATTGTGCACTCCAGACCTTTTATAGTTGACATAACCTTACAAACCAATTATTTAGGTCTCGACTTAGGTGTTTTAAAGATTTAAGACTGAATCGGGTCTGTGCAGTAAAGATTAAAGACTTGAGTAAGACTTAAACAATAAAACCCTCAGACTTAATTTAGACTTAAACCTACAATTCAAGATGTGACTTAGATTCAGCTATTAAATACTCGAGACTTGAAATAAGCTCATGTACACAAAGCTCAAGCCTTGACTTAGACTTGAAAATGTATCTAAGAGTCCTACCTGCACTTTTTTTTTAAACAAGTGTTGCATTTTCACCCGATCTAAACTGTGTTAGAAACAAAAAAGCCTCAAAACCATTATGTATTTGATGTTTTTGCATTGCTGTTTATAAAATCATCCAGTGATTAAGGAAGTCTGGGTGAAGTCGCTTCTGTGCAAAGCAAACCCTATTGAAACTCTAGGAAACTGTTTTATATACTGTTTTCATTTTGTTTTGTGGTTTTGAGTGATACTTTTGAGTAATTGAGCCTATTATTGTTGAAAAAAACTGAAGTTGGCTCTCATCAAATTCCATCTTCTCCTACTTCAGTTTCTCTCTCCTCTGTCCCTTTTTAAACACTAACATTTGATTTCACCATGAAGAAGCCACATAGTCTCTATCTGTGAGGCTAAGCTAAGTCACATGGTCTTGTGTGGTGGTAAAGCTACTCTAAGCACATGTTGTGAGTTTATTATACTTTGTTAAAGACAATACCACCTTCATACCCTCTTCCTGCCCCCACATGACTTCCCCATGTGGGTGAGTATACTCTCTACTTGAGGAAAGGTGTCAGCTATTTGGTTGAGCAATTTGTTGAACAAATTTGCATACTTTAAAGAAAAGCTGTTATTTTTACTCTGTGGTAAGTGTGCAATGTCAACCAGCTGTGTGAATTCATCCCTTCAGGAGAAACTGAAAGTGTTTAGCTTATTATTACTGATAGTAAGGTAGTACCTTTACTATGAACTTTCATTTATTAACAAATATATCAAATTATTACTCACGATTTAATAATAATTTCCATAGGTTAAACACAGTGATTATGTACATCCAACAAATCTTCAGTATCATAGCATTGAGGCCTAAGTCCTGTTTATTTATGTACTGAAAATGAATCAAAAGTAAAAACAGTTTTAACTAACCAACAAGGTATTGGGCAGATATGGATTCTGAGTATTCTGATAGGCTGAGGACCGAGGCAATTAGGCCGGTTGATCCATCAGTGTAATAAGAGATTATGCAAATTCCTCAATTTGGGGAAAATATGCTACTAGGTTAACGAAATAACACTGGAGGCAGGAAGTCAGTTATGGGTATGACATGGCAGTATTAAAAGGCTAAGTGATGACCCTGAACCAACAGGGCCTTGGTACTGTTTTTGTTCAAATGGGTTTTTGTTTATGTGTAAAGCCATTATAAATGTCAGTTTTCATTGTTTTGACTTTAGAAACACATAATTGTGCTCAGCCTTTCATGTTTTCCATTCGCCTTTTTGGTCATTTGATTGATTAAACAAATTAGTTGCTAAAATTGTTTAGTTTATCTTTATTTTCTTTGGTTTTGTTCTGAGCGTTGCTCAAAGGAGATGACAGGTTCCAGTGTGTGACAGGCAGGTTTACAGTTGGCGGCTGTTGTGACCACCAGCCCTTACTTCCTTCCTCCCTGCTGGCCTGGGGAAGAGTTGTGTCCTGTTGCTCTGTTCCTCCTTGCTTTAGGCACGCATGTGTGTACAGACTTGTGTATTTGTACATGTTTTTTTGGTCACACTCCGCAACACACAGGAGGTCAGGTGAGACTGGGTCTAGTTCCTGATTCTCGGAGGAGTGGACAGCTGCAACATCTCACACAAATGCAGCGACGTGAGATATACACACACAGTAAATCAATGCAACAGAGCCCTCACGCTGCAATATTTAAAATGTTTTCAATTACTGTATTTATCCTTATCTTTAGTCCTGGTAGAAATATATGCACTTCCTTTTGTTGTTAATTGGTTAACATGCTCAAGTAAAAAAATAAGTTTTATGCAGCCAATGTTAAAATCCTGTAATCTGCAGGAAACAGCTTTTATATGGTAGGATGACACACTTCTGTTTTCTGTTTGATACTCTGGTAAGGAATTGTCATTTAAAAACAGGATATGTTTCTACAGTGAAGCAGCAAAATAACTTGCAAGAACGATTTGTGGTTTAAAAGAGCATTACATCAAGGATTTTACTGGTTTTATGTCGGTAGAATCAAAAATAAAGCTCATTTTGGAAATAGATACTGTATGTTTCTGACTCTTTTTTTGTTCAATCCACAACAGCTTAAAAACTATTTTACTGTGTTTACAGTACAAGTCAAAAATAATAATTCATGCACAGTCCCAATGAATTTGTGACATTCCTCAAAGTATTAGATTTTATTTGAGGCCTTACTAATGAATGCAAGAATTGTGGAGTTTACATGTCAGGCATTTCCAAACTAGTTCCAAATAGATCAGTTTTAAAACGCCTAGACATCAGCTCACAAAAGTAAAATGTGTTTAAAAAAGTAATTTTTTTGTTCTATTTTCAATATTTTAATAGCTGTCTTTATTCTATAGTTTAATTTATTTTTTAAGATCATACCTTCTACACTCCCTTTATGGTTACATAAATACAAAGATTAAAAATCCAGGCAAGGAAAAATACATTTATTTTTTTGTGCATACTACAAACGTAATAGCAATGTAATAATTACAGATAGAACATGTTTGACTGTAAATATAAAAAGATGATTTTGACAGACGCCAAGCTTTTGTATGCAGTCTAAAGGGGTTTAAGAACAGCAGGTGATCTAATGTTGTTTTTTATTTATTTTTATTTTGATGCTAACGGTTAAGGGATAAGCGTTTCTGAGGGAGAATATAAAATCTTATTTAGACATTCCTGAGTTAATAAAGGTTAAATACAAATAAATAAAGAAAAAGAAACACAAACACCTTAGTGTAAATGTACTTTTTTAATATAAATTGCTGGTGAAACATATACTTACATTAATCATCTGCATGCATATCAATCAAGGATGCATTTGGACCAATGGAAAGGTCTGCCTTCATGTCAGAATAAAAGCTGGACTGTTTAAACCAGTGTTTTTCAACCAGTGTGCCGAGGGTGATCGTCAGGTGTGCCGTGGAAATTATCTTGGTGAAATTGGATAATTGTTGAGTGTTTTTGAAGTGGACATGTTAAGTGCAATTTGAAATAACAGATATAAAATATGATAAAAAATACATGTTTATTTGATTCATATTAAAGACACTTTGATAAGAATTACTATAAATTTAATATATGCGACTACAGAGTCTCATTTGTTTAAATTTTTGGTTGGTGATGTGCCTCGTAATTCTTTCAATGAAAACAATGTACCTTGAGGTTGAAAAACACTGGTTTAAACAACCGGTTAGTTGTGTGTCGCTCTAGGTGGAGGTAAATGTGTTTTAACGTACAGTGCAGGAGAAAAGTTTTGCTCTGCATCAATTTTAGGTCAAGGTGTCCTTTGTATAATTATTCAGCCTGGGAAAAAGAATAGTAGAAGTATATTACTTAAAACATGAGTGTATGTTTTTTTTTTCCAGCGTTGTGTCTTAATGCACATTTACCTCTGAGTGGATGGAACCCACTGCAAATTATTTTCTGGCATCTGTGCACTTTTTGAAACAGAACCATCTGTTATCTCTTCACCTGCCTCCCCTGTACACAGACTCATCTGTGGGGTCACACACACACACACACACACACACACACACACACACACACACACACACACACATATTTTGTCTCTCACTCTTTCCATTCACCTCCTCTGGTTTTCCATTCATTTCTATAGCTTAACCCTGATCCTTACCTGACACGGTACCAATAGCAGTACATGTCTAACATTAACTTATTGGGTCCACACAATATAGCATTTGTTAGAAAATTAGGTCTTACAAGGACATAAGTGCTAAAACACATATACACACATGCTCACACAAACACCTTTAACTGGTTGTCTGCACAGTATCAGAGGCCGGTGCTTTTGCGGCGATGCACCGGAGGAGCCGCAGTCTCCTGCTCTCGAGGCTCTGTGTAAATACGCCGCTCATTGTTTATACAGCATAGTGTGGCTTCAGGTTCCAGGGACCATCACTCCGGGTCTGGGTCAAATCGCCAGAAACACACACAGACACACTCCCACACACAAACACTGTCATACAGTTGTAGAAGTATGGGTGTACACACACACACACACACACACACACACACACACACACACACACACACACACACACACACACACACACACACACACACACACACACACACACACACACACACACACACACACACACACACACACACACACACACACAGGCAAGAACACACTGACGCTAATGCAAACCAGATTCTCTCTGTCGCTCTTTTCTTAAAGAGAGTGAGCGGTAGTAGGGAGACCGCACAGGGCTGGAGCTCAGCCAAATGGACCAGCGTAGCTTGTTTGGAAAGCTTTCAGTCAGAATGCCACTTTTTGGCAGAGGCCCTGTGAGTGCTGCTGAGCCCTCTGAAGCGGGCTGGAGCTGCTAAAATAAATAATGGTTAGAGCTGAGGGGGAAAGAGTTGCTGGGTGGGGGGTGCATAAGGGTAGCAGGAGGAAAAAGGAGGGAGAAATGGTGGGGTGGATTGGGGGTTAGAGACCGCTCCTGTAATTATATCTGTCAGTCGACACCAAAGCACTTGGACCGCCAGCGATCATGTTTCCCCTCACTCGCTTGCTGGTACCAGATAGGAGCAGGGCACCGCTGCACATGTGTGCGCCTGAATGTGCCAGCCCTGTGTAAAGTTTTTCATGTTAGCCTCAGCACATATCTGTGAGCGGTCTTGTTTACTCCCTGGGTGGTGGGTAAAAAAAACCATGTAGTGATGTGTACATATGTCTTTTTGCTGGACCTGTGGGAAACAAACCTGGTCATTCTCGGGAGGTGATAAGCAAGCGCTTCCCATCAAAGGTGTGTTGGTCGTTCAGCATGGAGCAAGGTAACGTCTTCAGCTGACTGTAGTGCTGTAAGGATACACAATAACAGTCACACATGCTCACCACTGTATGTTTTACATACAGTGGTGAGCATGTGTGACTGTTAGTAAGTAAAACTAAACTACTAAAGTAGTTTAGTTAGTGGCTTTGAAGGAGTTTTTCTAGTTATTTATTTAAGTAAACCTTAGTAAACAACTTCAATTAAAGGTAACCAAGCCAGGTTTGATCCAGTTGAGTATAATCATCTCCACTATGGCATCAAATTAGCAAAACCAATGTTTCCACAAAAGGGTCGGAATTGCTGAGAGGGTTGTGGAAGTTTGATTGTCCAGCCCACATGTATTTAAAGATCTGAAGAAGGCTTACGGTGGTTCTCTTCAGTGTTTTTGGTTTTTATCCTAGGGATTCGATAGTAAACAAACATGTTTCAAGTGCCTTTTTGAAGGGTCAGCTGACCGAGTATCTGTGACATTTACATTAAATTTGAAGTTGTTTCAGGTGATTAATTTAGTTGATCGTGGAGCAA
Source organism: Orestias chungarensis (assembly GCA_032876305.1). Taxonomy (NCBI): domain Eukaryota; kingdom Metazoa; phylum Chordata; class Actinopteri; order Cyprinodontiformes; family Cyprinodontidae; genus Orestias; species Orestias chungarensis. The sequence continues at coordinate 2,407,636 of JAVLVB010001002.1, read as the reverse complement.
GCTACACGTAAAACATAAAGATTTGATTAATATGTTTGGTCTAAATTCCTTTCTCCACTGTAAGTGCATAAGAACTCTTAATGTTCCCAAATATTATTGTATAGAGATACCTAGCAGTCCTCTCTGTTGTGTTTGGGTTTCACTTTTTAAAACTGCACTAAAGGATGTGGAAGTTTGCCTATTATAATATGTTAGGGGAAAAAAAACAAGAGTGAAACAGGAAATAAGGAATATGAATACAAATAGTAGCTC
>JAVLVB010001002.1:2393130-2407284 GCA_032876305.1 Orestias chungarensis | reverse complement strand
AGCTCAAGTATTAAAACAGATGAAAAGGAAGCAGCGGCTAGAGTAAGAGTGGAGCTTGATGAGGCAAGTGAGAGTAAGGCTGACAGAAAAATGGTTCAGACAAAAGATGTTCAAAGACTAAGACTAAGACATTTGAAACAGCAGATGTACTTAAAAAAAAAATGAACGGACAGTAAAATGGCTTTTAATTGCAGTAGAGGCTACCAGCTTTTACTGGTGCAGTGTTTGTGGACAGGAAAACGTCTGCGTCCGTCACGGTGTGACATACATAAGTAAAGGGGATCAGGTGAAAGAACAAGCACTTCAGTCAGCCAGCACAGTAGCACAGCATTATGTCCTATCTGCTGGAGAAAGAAAGCGCATGAGGTAAAGTTACATGCTAGATATAAATAGCACAATTAGGTTTGGCTGATTGCAAATTTTAATGATGGTGTGGTAATAAAAATGATAATAATGGGAACATTATTCTGTGTATTTAATAGCCATGTTTTATTGCAAACAAGAAGAGCCTGACTGTGGCTATAGTCCAGCAATTGTGCGGTTTGCTGTGGCTGGACGTTTTTGCTCTCTAATAAAATAGTGGTTTCAAGGTTCCACAAAAGCACAACATTTAAAATCCTCAAGCATAAAAAAACGATGTAAATCATGAATGAGGGTGTGGCACCGCATTTAAAAAATGCGTTGGTAGTGTGGAGGAGGTCAACTCCACATACATTAGTCATCTTCGCCTCTAAAAATGCAGGTATTATTTAAGTGTCTCTTGTATTTAAGTATGTTACATTAATTTATCTTGCCTTTCGTATTGCACTTATAGCATGGTATTTGTCTTCTGGAAAAAGATAAAACTAGATCCACCTCTCAGGCATATGCAAACTAGCACCCCTGTTAGATTAATGTTAGATTATTTAGAGACCTTTGTGAATTGCACAGGAGCAACATTGAAATTCTTACACATTGATCCTGGAAAATTGCCCTGTTTTTTCTGATTTTGTTTTGAGCCCCCATTAAAAGAAAAAAACAAGCAAACGAAAAAAATAACGCACCATTGGTAATTCAGGCTCGCACTGTCACTACTTACTGTAAAGTGTGTAACCAAATTGAATAACTGGGCACATCCAAGTCTCATTTTGAGTTAAAGTTGCTAAATGTCTGTTGTCCCATTTACTGTTTAATTAAAATCAATTAAAAAGCTATGGTTAGTAAAATATTTGTACCATGTGGTGTAAGGCCGTTGTAAGGGTTTTCTATTTTAAAATAATTTGAACTTGTTTTGACAAGTTCAAATTGAAAATCTCACCAGCTTTTTCAGAGTGAGGTTTGCATGTTCCCTATAAGCATATGTGTATGTGTTCTTTTTACTGGGTATGCAGAGTCCAAAAACAAGCACGGTTGTTTGTCTCATGTGTCCCCGTGTCAGCCTTTTGATGAACTACCGACCTCTCTTGCGTGAACTCTGCAGGTTGACTTCAAACCCATGTGACCCTGAACAGGGCAAAGTATGGTAAATCGAAGAAACTGTTAGGCTTCTCTTGTTTCATTATTTCTGTCACTTTCATTTATATAGAGGTGACTGTATGGTAACACTACCGCTGTGACCACAAGTTAAACGAACTTTTGACGAATATTTTGACGTCCCTAATTAAAATAGGGATTTCTTTGAATGAGTTCCAATGGTACATACAATGACTGCAACTCACTATTTTAACACCACATTACAATAAATGAGAAAGAGAACATTGTTGAGTAAAACATTATGTAACAGCAATTTGGAGACAATGCCACTAGAATGCTGTTAACAGGTTTATTGACAACATTTTATTGTTCTATTAATAAAACAAACCTATTCACAAAAAGCAAGAAATTTGTGTTTTAAAGGGAAAAATGTTAATCTTAAAATGATTAAGAACTTTTTTGATGCTGTTTGACCTGCTTTGACAGCTGATTTTTTTTAACAATGTGAGCAAAACTAAAACAAAAAAATAAATAAAAAGAAAAATATGAAAAAAGTTTAGAGCATGTGTGTGCTTTGTTTTCTTCCACTATACAGTCAGTATGTGAAATATATTTCAAATACATACCATTCTTCCATGTGCTTAATCTGTGCATAATCAAGGGATGGCAACACCACCCAGGAAAGATTACGACATAATTTCAGGGCAACACATGCAATACACAGGGAAGATAATCATGCAAATACACAACAAAAGATGATTTAGAAAAAAGAAAAAAAACAAGCAACCTGACATGCTAATTTTGAGCCTGTGGCAAGATTTCCACAGAGAACTCACACATGTACACGAGAACATGGAAACTATGGTGAAGGGATTAAAACCAAGAAGCTGTATCACTATGAAATACTACTAAACTAACATCTATTTGAAATTAACAATGCACACATTTGTGGACAATTCATTAAATTTAGACAGAATGGGAAAAACAAATAATTAAAATAAAACAAAAAAAAGAAGAAACACTCATTTGCATATGCTAATTGCTTTTTCCCAGGTATCAAGGTCCTAAAAAATAACATTAATGTAAATCCCACAACAAACATTTGTTCAGTTAGGTAGTTGGAAAGGTCTTAAAAATGAAAGCAAGATCATGCAAATAAATATTTCTTCAAATGTTTGATGCCTATCACAAATATGGAAGTACATTTGTTACATGTTTAACCTTCAACTCCAAAACACAGTCTACCTAAGAGGATATAGTTAAATATTGGATATGTAAAGATTATATTTTTCGGTTTCCTCCATTAAAACTGAAAATCATAATTTGTCTGCTGGGACATTTTAAATAATCTTGTTTAAAAATGCGTCTGTGTTCTTTTGAACCATTTTAATAAGTTGGTTTGCAAGTGAGTTGCACCAGAAAGATGATGATATCAACTCAATTAAAGAAAAACACGACACTTCAATTATTAATTTATACTGCTTGAACTTTTTCCTAAGAACAAAAATATACAAAAATATAATAAACTTATACCAGTAGTTCATAGAACTACTATGATTATGTATGAACAGTTATTTCCCTCTTAACTCTTTATTTCTCCATGTTAGCAAGGGAATGCATTTTCTGGCAATGTTTGAGTAAAGCAGCATATTAAGATTTAAACAAATGTCTATTTTTTTGTTGTAGTCCATTTTTCTGACCAACCTTCCTTGTTCTCTGATCCAAACCAAGTCCAAGGTTGTCACCTCTGAGACACAATTCTCACAGAATGTCAAAGATGCTTCTCCTTCATAGCAGCCACCCATCAAAGGTCTTCTCTAATACTGCTTCCTACTGAAGCTTTTAGGCTTTCATTCCAACTACATCTGACTTAAACACTCAAACAACAAAGACATGCAATGCCTTGACATTTTGTCATCTTACAAGAACAAATCTTTAAGTTATCTTAATGTGATCTTCAGTTACAAAAATCAGGTAGAGCATAATTGTGATGTGATGGCAAAGTGACACATGGTTTTACACATTTTAATGAATAAAAGTTTGAAAAGAGTATTGTAAATTTGGTTTTTACTGCTTTGTAGATGCTTTTCATCCAATCTAGACTGAGTTTGTGTTATAATGGAGGTTGTTAAAGACAATATTGGATAATTTAATCATGAAATGTGTGTGTTTACTGAGGAAACCAACATGACGGCGACCGGTCTCACCAGGAGAATTTGACATTAACGGACTAAAGCAAAGAGTAGATTGTATTTTGGGGACTTGTTCACTTGCTAAGAAAACAGTGAATAAATGAGCAGATTGAACACAGGTGAACAGAAGCAGTTAACAGAGGCACTGGGGTAAAAGAATCAAAAGTGATCAAGACAGATGAAACAACATGACCAAAATAATCACATCAAAAAAGTGCAAACGATTATGACAGGTTGAGCTATTTGGCAAAGAGGAATGAGCAAAAATTGGGGAGTTTGGCCAAAAATTACTGATACTTGAACCACTTTCCAAATTGGTAATTCAAAAACATTTAGTTGACTGTTTGTTGTTTGCCCTCCATTTTTATTAAGTATGCACAACTTTTGTTGGAATAATGCAGGAAATTAAAAAAAACACATTCAAACCTTCAAAAATTCAAGAAAAGGCATATAAATCATTTCTTAATGCTCTGTGCATCATTAAAACCATGGCTGCAGTTTACCTTAGGTGTTTTTTGTAATGGCTTAGAAAAATATAGAAAGAAGCTGCCCACAATTTAAATTTAAATGGTCAAAACGACAGCAGACTGTAAGCTGTGGTGGTCCGGACCAATGGAGAATGTGTGAGAGGTGTTGATTTAGCTGTAGGTAGAGGGATTAAATGGATCACTGGTGGAGCTAGAAGGGGAGAAAGGGAGAAGGTGCGAAGCGATCAGCTAGCCCTCCCTTCCTAACTCCTGGTTTCTCTCTTTCTGCCCCTGCATTTCTGCCCCCCCCCCCCCCAATCCCCTCTCAGCCAGGAGAAAAGGCCAATGGGGCTGAACAAACAAATCACATGGCCATCAAACACTACTCACCACTGCTGCTCTGGGACTTCATTCAGCGTTTTACTAGTCTCTGCAGTGCGCTTATACGCACATTCAAAGCCTGCTACTCACACACACACACGTGAGTGAGCTTACACACTTCTGAGTTTCCCCATCAAGATGACAGTGATTTTACAAGTCCCCACAGTGTGAGGTCTCTTACTCCCCAAGCAGCACTAGAACAACATCAGCAGTATTGCAGAAGGGAACAGAGGGACGGAGGACAATTTGACCATTGAGTTGCTCGTGCTCAGTATTGGAGGGAGAGTTGTAAACAAAGCTTGTGAAAAAAAAAAAAAAAAGGTTGTGAAAGTTGTAACTGGGCTTTTGTAAAGGGAAGTCGGTGTCAACTCCCTTTAAAGTTATGGCCCATTTAAAGAGAAGTGTGCTTAAAAGTGACAAGGATGCACCTTGCAGGCCATTTAAGATTGATGGGCAAAACTGAAAACGTTTGTTGCGTCTGAAGCTCGTGTGGTTTGGGAATATGTATAGCCTGCCTGTAACAGAAACCTTAGCTGGGGTTTTCCTTTTTAAACATGAAACTTTCATGTTTTGCTCTTTTGCTCCTCTGTCATCTTCTAAATGTCACTCTCCGCCTCTTTAAAACAAACTTAGGTGGCAGAGTCCTACATTAGCTTCTATTAGAAATGCTGTAAGAGGCTTAAGGGCAGAGAGAAAAAGTGTGTCACACAAGGCATGCAACACCACCCCATTAACTAATAAAAACCTGAGAAAACAGAATGGATATTCTCAGGCGTAGCATTTTGGCGGCTGCTGTGTTGTTATGACATGATGTGGGAGAGAGACTGAAGGAGACACCGAAAAGTGGTAAAATAAAAATCAAAGAAGGAAAAATGAGACTCTTTCAATTACTATATTATTCACTCATTCACACAACTAATAACATATGTCAAATACTATTCTTAATCCATAGGTTTTGATATGACACTGACCCCCTTTTAGCTGCTTTAACACCTTCAATGACTTTGGGAAGGCTTTCCTGCAGGTTTTGAAGTCTTTTTATCGGAATTCATATCCATTCCAGAAGTTGATTTGTAAGATCAGACACTGATGTTGGAAAAGAAAGTGTGCTCGAATTTATCTCAAATGTGCCCCCAGTCATAATCCTGTCTGCATAATGTAGTCAGATCATTTTCATCACCACTACAGAAACCGTGACCGTTGGCTTGCCAGAGGAATTAATCATCAATATGGAGAACATTTATCCACAAGTCAGTGGTGATATGCTCTATACTACTGCATCAAAAGCCTGTCTGAAGCTCTCTCTAAACATTGCTTTAGAGTTAGTCTGAAAGTTGATATTGTTCAGAGTTGTTATACCACTACTAGTTAACTGCAGAATATTTAGTAGCAAGCACATTTTACAATGGTTGGTTTCCAGTTATAGGATAGTACAAGGTGTATCCCCTCTCTCATCTAATGACCATTGGAAAGAGCACCGGGCCTCTACTACTTCAAAAAGACATGTAGGTGTAGACAATAGATTGATGGATAATTTTCTTTCTATTAAAAAATGCACTTTTTTTTGTTGTTACCATCATTTGGGCCATTTTCTAATATGAACCGCAGACAATGTCTGGTCAGACAAATAGTAGTGAAATGAGAATGACCTTATAACACCCCAGTACCTAATGTGAGGAAAGGAAAAAGCCTCCATTGTCCCAGTTACCAGGGTATTACACTACACCCCAGACTTTTGTGGCAATTATTGTTGTTTTTATGTCCAAACTGTCCACCAAATCCATCATGCTGCACTACCCACAAATCAACAACAAAAATGAATAGGAAAATGTGCTGAACAATAACACAAGCCTGCCAATAGTGGTCCCATGCAATAGACAAGCATAAGAGTGAGACTTCTCTTTCCTACTTTTTTGTTACTGCTACCTCAAAAAGAAAAAAGAGCTGCAGCCCTGAAACAACAAAATAAGAATAGCCTAACTTAAAATGATGTTCTAAGTTATGGATTTAAGAAATCATCTACTAGAAAATACTTCATGCTTTTATTTCTGAAACTTTTTAATATCTGCCTCTAAAAACAGTTAAAATAGGGTTGGTGTTTCGCAGGAGAAAAAAGGCAGTTGCATGGTGATGTATTTAATCGACTGTAGGGGTTTGACTCCTTAAAAATATTTCTTATAGGGAAATTAATTACTTCAATATACCTACAGCGAAATGTATTGTTAAAATCTCTGTATTGCAATTCCTTATAGCAAGCCTTACTTGGAGTTCATTCTGTAATAAAAACTTTGAATAATAATAATAATCAGAATAACAATATTCTTGCACATTATGTGGAGCTAAATTATGTACAATTTAAGTCGTGATAATATTTTCAGCATATATTATTTACCCATTTTGAACAAAAATGCTAATCAGAATGTTGAAGAAATTTACGTTTTTACTAAATGTTCTTACCTTTGTTTCACTTGTACACAATAGTATGCCTTGTTTTAAGTCAACTAGCCTCTGTGAATTGTTCTGACACAAAATTGGATTCAGTTTGACTTTAGAGTCCAACACTGTAAAAGCTAACTGTCGTGGGTCTGTTTAATGTCTGCTCCAATTTTTTTTAACACCTCAATGTCCAGAATCATTTTAGTGGTCGTATAAAAAAGAAAGAAAATCTATATTTTTCACTTAACATAATAATATTGTATTATGCGTATAATGTAAAAAAACAACAACCAAAAAACATTAGAAATAAATAATATATTTGACGGGAGCATTGGGTGTGTACTGTCATATTCAATTTAATTTGACTAATTATTTTCTATTCAACACTGCATCCAACATATATTGAAGGTATTTATTTGGCAATAAAAAGGTAAAATAATGTCGTACTTATCATTATGTTGTGCATGGGTAATGTAGAAAACACTGGAGCAGAAGCCATATTATGACAGGTCAGATCTAGCTTAATGTACCCAAAATGAATTTTTGCTTTGTTGTTCTCTCAGGGTTCAAGGTGTTTGTCAAAGCTCTGTCTCAGATGGGGCAAGGTCTGACATCTGTATTGAAATGTTTTGTTGTTTTGTTACATGATTAAGCAAACTTCCCATGCAGGTGTTACTCAATGGACTGAACAAGCACAGTAACATTCCCTGAACAAATTAAAGGAGCTGTCATACAGATCAGTCTCTCTCTTTCAGTTTTACCTTCTTCTACACTGATGTATAGACATGCGCCTACACAACACTGAAGCTAACAAAATTAGAAGGAGCACACATGAAGTGCTGATCTGATTACAAATCATCAAATGACAGAAACAACGCCTGTCCAGACATCTGCGATGATTTCGATTTCCGTCATTAATCTGTGCACAGTGCAGAAAATCCCTAACCTTCTGCTTTGAGGGCAAATATGAAGTGGTCTCATGTAACAACTCTAATCAGTAACTGGTTCCAGTCGTTCGCAGCCTTGTCCTTCTTTCAGATGCAACCAGAGGAGTGGACATATAGACAAAGAGAGAGAGCTGACAAGCCCTTCACACTCGCAATTATGCAGTGAAGCTCATCACTTGGCAATCTGTCCAGATCGTTTTAATTGGCTTGTAATATTGCCTCTGATCTTGTTGGCCAATTAAAAGGCCTGTCTAGCAGTCAGACTGGAAAGCCAGTGAGAAAGTGATGGCTCCTGATTTGAACCATATGGAACTGGACTGATGATAGACTGCTGATAAAGTCTACCCCCTTTACATCATGCCAGTTTGAGTCAAGTGTATTACTCTGCATGAGTGCAGTATTTTAGCGCAGTAAACAAACCAGCTACCCTGCAACTCAGATATGAATAAATGGGTATTCAAAAGTGTAAATTACAATCCAATTTAATACTAAAAGTAATTATTTTAAAAATGTCAAAGAAACAACAATCATATCAAACCATCTATTAACGGCTGTGATATAAATTTCTGAAGTTAAAATCATGAGCAAGGTCAGGTATATTTTGGATATTCAAAAACACCAGTTTGTTGGAAAATATGGCACATTGACTGCATTTTTTAAATTCAAAAGAATTTGAAGACACATATTGATTGGTAGATAAGTGGATAAAAGGTCAAATCTGAAGTGTTTGTGTCCTCTACAGTCATTGTTATAGATGTATACTGTACGAAATGATTGCAGCACCATAATTCAGTGTTTTTTTGAAAGATACCAGAGATTGAAAAAGTGAAAGTGGAGTTCAAGTATGTGCTTTCATTTAGTGTGATAACTTTTAAGTATAAACTCGATCCCTTAAAACAGTAGGCCCAAAGTTGGTCCAGCAGAGATGTAGAGATCAGTATTGATAGTAGAAGAGTCACGGGTTGATACTTAAGCTTTAACAGATGAACCACATCCAGGAAAACAATTGTCTTTTTAAAGAATCAACAGCAGGATCAAAAAATATCTCACACACTAAAATCTGAAAAAATATCAATGCACTGCAAAGTTTCTGATTTCACCCTGTGCAGTATCCAACAATTAACCACAATCAGTGCCAACTGACCAGAGCGCAATCTACGGAGGAGTTTGGCTGCAGCCAGTGACTCGGTACCAGGCATGTATCCCAGGATGTTGAGCTGTTGGCAGTGAGCACACTCTGCAGTTCATGACATGAAACCAAGCTCAGTCTTGCAAAGTCCTGCCAATGAACAGGACGTGGGGGAAGAGACTGCAAAGGGGCAGAAAGAAGAAACTGAGAGGACATGGTAGAGAGGAAAGAGATAGGAAACAGAGCAGGAAGAAAGAGACAAATAAGGTACATGAATGAGCCTGTCTAGCCTTGTCTTTGCATCCACCGCTGACGTTCCCTCATTAAAAGGGCCTCACATCTGTTTCTCTCATTCCAGCCACACTTTAAAGTACCTGAAGGTGCTGTTAAATTAGAACCAGGACAGATTTATAAATGTAAAATCGTCCAATAATATGCGGCTGACACAACCCCTGATCTTCCATCTCTTGCCAGCGAGACAATGCGAGCAGCATCAGCACATGTTTTTGGCCCCCAGACTCTAAAGAGGGAGATACAGACATGGCAGGTTTTAAATAAAAAGTCTCTATGTAACTTTTGAAAAGATAAAATAGGCATGTAGGCAAGTAATGTAGTTGTCAGGCTTCAAGCATTTTTATTGCCATTATTTATTATACCAGCAATTAATCAATTTTCTGTATGGATGGAAAACAATTTTAAGTGTACAGACATGAACAGTAATTTTCTGCTCAGGTTTTTTATTTACAAAGTATAAATCAACAGCAGATCACAAAATCTTTCAAGATCACAGCTATACCCTAAGGGAATAGAAACAGCGTATTAAGGGCAGACGGAGGGAAAAAAAAGAAGACAGAAAACCCAAGTCTCTGAGCTCCAGAGGAGGGTTTCACTAAACTAGCCTGTCTAATGCAATTAATCTAATTGGAGTCGGGTTAAAGTGACAAATTACTACCTTTCACTCTGGGGACTGAAAGGGAACCTCTGGAGATGAATGTAGGAAGGGATACCCAGGTACTTAATTCAATATCTTTAATTCCCTCTTAAAGCCTATGAGAAATGGTGCGAAAACAGTCTCATAGATTTAAAATTGGATATTACACAATGATTTACTTAAAGTATGTAATTCAACTAGCAATCATTTTAATTATAGCACCTTTCGTTAAGTTAGAGAAAGATTAAAGACTTTCTGCTTTGGCTGACATAAAACCTATAGAACTTTGTTCTGCAGGTTGCAACATGAAAGTCTCTCTTATATTTGCATACTTACTGATAATTCATGACATTCTTTATGGCTCACTGACTATTCCAGTTACAGCATCAATAGAAAAAGCACTGGCCTATTTTCTCAGATCTGCATGCATTTACACTTGACATTTTGAGTCCTTCATTTCATCGCAGCACATATGCACATGAACTCTGCATATTCCAGTGGAATTGTGTTAATGTGTGCCCTTTTCTCTAACCTTGATTACTCGCTATGGTATCAGAAAACCTTTTTGTGGACATTGATTTCTGCCCAAGGCCATACTACCGAGCCAGAAGGAACGTATCTTAGTGATTATAATGAACTTGAAAAAAAAAACAAAAAAACTAGCACCCCTGACATCTTGGCATTATCAGATGGCTTTGGATAAAAAGGCACACACATGAAACAAAAAAAACATCAGTTATGCATTTCATTTTAAAATGTGCAGAGAAGCCACATACGTCATCAATTTTGGTGTTTAAACTCAGTGATTACTAAAAGTGTTTATTTATGGGCCCCTATAACTATAAGTCGTCTAGGTCAACATGGAACCATTTCAATTGGGAAAATTCATATACAGTATTTGTCATATTGTTTTCTAAGATCTAGTTGTGGGGGTAAGAGATTTAAAATGGACACCCAGATTTCCCTCTGCTAGAAGGATCCCAAGGCATTCCCATGTGTAATCGTGGTCTACCCCTGGATTTTCGTTAAGTAAGAATTTGTAACAAATGTAGATGTCCAAAACCATCTGAGCTTATTCCTGTTTATGCAGATGCCCAGCTGCTCTGTCAGAGCTGTACAGGATCTTTAAGCTCCTCAAAGTAAAGTGGAGACCAACCACCCAACAGACAAACAAGCAAACATTCATTCTGAAATATTCTTCTATGTTCATAGCACATATTCCATGTCTATAGCTGAGATATATCCATTCCTATATCCTAATATTGCTTGAGAACAAGATACTTAAATTACAGGCAGCTGTTGTTGCTGGTTGGTCTAGAGTTGGGAGATTGTGGCCTTCACCTGGTTTGGGGGATGACTCCTAGAAACTGCAACAGTGATTTTTGGGGATCTTTAATGGTGGACATGCATGTTATTGAGGTGCGGAGAAAGTTTTACTTATCTGTGGTCTATTATACCGGAGAAGCTTTGAGCTTGAGAAAAAAATTTGTTTCCTGAGACAGAAGGCACTGCCAGGGCAAGTACTAACACACTCCATGTGTGAACCCTTTCAGTTTTAAATCATGTCCGACTCATGTGCACCCAAATTTCCACTCTCTTACTTATGCATTTCACTCCTCTCCTTTCAAACAGTTTTCAGTGTTCTCATTAGTCCTTTACCCCTTTTTTCTTTCCTTCTTATTCTTTCTCTTTTAAAGTCCATTCTTCCCTGTCACCTTCGGCCCCAACCTCTGTGCTCCTCCCATTCTTTCTCTCCCAGTCTGGAGAGGAAACGTTGGCTATTAAGCATGTCTCTTTGGGTCTGGCAGTCTGGAGAACAACCAACACATTGTTTGACCCCGCCTTGGACACAAGACGGACTAATGAATAAAGGTAACCCCCACTCTTTCTGCATACTCACTCCCTGAACCCCACCTCCCTTCATAGCAGACCCCTGGTAGGTAATTCCCCCTCTTCTTTCACTGGGTCCCAGACATCTACTATGGCCTTTGACAGAGAGTTTATCTTTTCAGGGGGGATTGTCTGTCATTTGGTAGGTTTAAAAAATAAGGGAAAAAAGAAAAACAAAAACACTGTCACTGCAATACAGTTTCAGCTCCCTCTCTAAATTCTCAGTCTTTCCTTCTCTACCTTTTTGTCCAAAACTTTCAGATTTAAGCGGGGGGAGCAAAGCATCTACTGTGTCTGCAATTATCTCCAGGAATATGTAAATTGGAGAAGAAACAGTGAAGGGATTATATACCACTGGCAATGGCTGGTGACAAGAGGTGGACAAAAGAAGTAGTGGAAAATAGGATTATTCAAACACAGAGGGACCGCTTTATCACCGAAAGGGGTCTGAAACCTAACTATACTACAAAATGGATGCACAAAAAACAGAAAATAAATCTGGCAAATGCATCTGAAACATTTGTCTTTATCCTAGATTGTATACGATAACAATATTCAACATTATTGTAATTACTTTCTCTGAATATTGACAAAAGTTGAATGAAAAACATTATCCTGAAACACCCACGGTAGCTGTATTTCACTTCAATAATCGCATGAATAACACAAAGCTCTGGTTCTCTGAATGCCAACCATGTATCCCTCTGAGATTTAACAATAGAGACATATGCCAATGCATAGGCTCAATGCATAGAAAAATACAGCTCTTTTGCTTCTGTGCTCTCCTCTACCTTTTTTGTCATGTTTGCTTGCCCACAGCACATCCCAGCATCTTTTTACAACACTCAGCAATCGACAATGGTGTACTTATTAATATTTCTTCAGAAGCTTTGTAGGCTAAAGAATTTGCACTTGACTAATGTATTCTGCACATACCGACGCCAGGCCGTTTCTATCAAAGGACTTGCCGGAATGGCTGTAATAACTGGAAAATTATTTCTGATAGCCTGAAACAATCTTCCAAATTATCACAGAACTTTATTAAAATAATATCAAATCAAATTAGCCAGTGTCCCCCTGTAATGAATTAAGTAAAGGGTTATGCCAACATTAATCCCATCATGCTGGAAGGCATAGGGGCGGCGGGAGCGTTTAATAAACCAGTCAGTCCCTTCAAGCTTTGGATCCAGCATCCCAGCGTAATGCCCCTTTCTGCAGAGAGAAACACATCAAAAGATTTGCTCACTTTTTTTCTATCCTTCATCCCCTCATGCCCTTCTTCTTCCTTCTTCCTTTTTTCTCTCCATCGTGCCTCCCTCCCTCATGCCTACCCTTTTTTTCTCCTTATTCTCCCCCAAACTATCTCCAGCCCTCCTTGCGTCTTTCTAAATAATCTGTCGCTTCCCCCTCCTTCCAGTGCTCCTTTGTGCCTGTGGGTGAGATTATTCATAAGGGGCTGAATCTTGAAGGAATCTCAGAAGACTGGTGATAAGTGGTGTAGCCCATTGGGATGGCTTGGCCTGTTCTCCTAGTGCGTTTTTTCTTCTTCTTCCAAGCCAACCCACTGATATGGAAGAGAAACAAATTCAAATAGGTCACTCTTTAGGCATGCGGAAACAAAAGGTGTTTTGGACTTAATTATGGCCAATCCTGCACTAATTTTGAATTTAGGAGCAAAAGAGCCGCTTGAATATGAAAGACACAATAAAGGTCTGAAGTTATTTGAGGTAATATTTCTTAATAAGTACAAATACATACAGTTTTTCATTTATTTATTTTACAAATACTACATAAATTAGGTCTGGTTTGCATTTGTTTCACCTTCATTACTTAGATGGCCCTGACTAAAATCCAACACAACCAATTCATTTCACAAATCTCCAATGTTGAGTAAACATGTAATTTGAATTGTAGAAATCCAACCGTTCTTTGAAGGCCTATAGGTGGTTAGTCTGAGACCATCAGTTCACAACCAGCATCATGAGGACCAATAAACAAAACTAGGTTTCAGGGATGAAGTCATGATGAAATTTAAAGCACAAAATGACCTAATAAAATTCCAGACCCAGATTGAATAATTTTTCAATGCTGCAAAACTGCTGTTCATAGATGCGCCTAATCCATTCTGACTGTGCTTTAACTATAATGCAAAGTATACATATTTATATATTTCAGAAAAATTATTTAAATTAACTCGTTTTCAATTTAAGCTGTTATGTAAAAATGTATTGAGCTGAGCATGTAAAATCATATTTAACATGAATACTTTCTAAATTGCATTCACTTATTTTGTAGAGGCAGGTACAATATGGTAAGTAAGGAGACAGCA
>JAVLVB010001002.1:2366967-2386580 GCA_032876305.1 Orestias chungarensis | reverse complement strand
CACTGCACCCCCTTCAACCTGCCGCACTTTTGAGTACCCGGGCACCAGCAGGCCCTTGAGAGCCCACAGTCATTAGGAGGGCTTTATTCTTGAAGATTCAGGTGGGGGGTAAGAGAGACCGAAAAAAATATAATGTATGGTCAAGGCTGAAGACTTATAGGCACTGGGTGAAGAGAAGGTCGAGAGAGAAGTGATGCTTTCATTCAAATGGCCAGGCGAGCCAGCTGGTTTTAAGTTTTTTTTTTGTCTTTCATTCAAGTAAAGAAAGGTAGAGGAAAGAAACACTGGTAATTGGTCCAGGGCAGTGACTTACACACAAGGCTGTGCACATGGAATATAACTCTTTGTCCACCATCTTATCAATGGGCAAGCCTGCATCTTGAGTCTTGAATTCGGTAGTTGGCAAAAAAAAGTGTGCCTGCAGGGTGTGCATTAGCCTTGAAAGAATTTAAAGACAAAGAATAAGCTTTAAAAATGCTTGCATGGTTTTAACATAATTTCTTCTGCGTGCGCAGACGCAAAGTATTCCAACTCACATATGAGAGGATAGTGTGAAGTGACAGACTTCCAGCAACACTGGGAGCTAATCCCTCTGATAATCAATAAAGACTGTCTTTCATCTCAGCTGCACTCCTGATAGTTGAGAGTCTATGAGTGAGTGAATAATATAAATGTGTTTCATGAGGAAAAAAATAACCTCGTGAAGCTTATGCACATCTGACAACATGATGAAAATAAATGAATAATGCATTGGCTATCAATGAGGGAGCAGAAGATGCATTGCTGCGGGCCATAGTTAAGCCTCTATTCATAAAGAGGAGACAGCCACAAAGGCCCGAGGACTGTGGGAGTCCACCATCGGGCAGGGAAAAGGAGGATAAAGATTTTACTGGGAAAATTGTTTTCTCCCATCATGTTATGATTCTTTTTCAGTCATATTGCCATTTAATTAAATCTCGCACTGCAAAAAATAACATTTCAGTCAGTTTAAAGAAACCAGTTAAAAAATTATGTCCAGACATGTTGTAAGAATCGCACACATTATAGCATCCATGCACTTTAACATCATTTACTTGCAATGTCCAGTATGGACTCGTTACTATAAATATTATAACTAAATATGTTGTTGAGGCTGTAAACAAACGATTGTATAAACAAGCACAGAATAATCTTCCAACTGACGAGCTTCTCTTTGTGCGTAATGAAAGAGGAATATAATAGAAACAAGAACTAATAACTGAGAAGTTCTGGTTTCCTCTTGACCAGCTTTTGTCTGAGAATGAAGATGTCCAGCCTTGGTAGTTATTGATTGCATTTTGTGGACAAAGAATAAATCCCAGTGGAGACATTTTGTGAGTGTTATAAATGCTTGAAATTTATTTTGTTATACATGTTTATCCTTTTAACCCTGAAGGCTGAGTACAGTCTTTAGCAAAATATGAGACCCTACACCTGATTAGTAGAGAAGAGATGTATAGATCAGCAGGGGAGTTTTATTTTTTTTCCATCGTTTCCATCTGAATAATAGGTTAGAATCTGTGCTATGCATCCATTACTGCCTTTAAAAGAGATGTGAGACTTTACTCTCCTCCCCGGTTTGGGAGAAGGTAAGAAAACTCAGGATGGGAGGCAAAGCTATCCCAATAGGGTCAGATTCTTGTTCTGTTATGTAGTCAACTTTTAGTTTGAGTTACGTTTATTAAAGAAGACAGATGTTGAATGAGGAATGCAAATTTAATTGAAAAGTCCAAAATGTACAGGTGATGAGAAAACCCAGCACAAGACAGAAAAAATGTTTCACTGCCATGGAATCATACAGGAAGAATGGACAAGTAGAGAACCTTCTGGGTTGCTTAGATGGAGGTTGGGGTTACTGTAGAGTCCAGCTGTGGAGCAGAAATCAGGAGCTGGGAAGGGCAAAGGGAAGAAAATCAAAATGAAAGGCAGATAAACACAAAATACAAACAATAACAAAATAAATAAATAATAAAATAATCACAAAACGAAAGTTAAATTGAATCAAAACCATCAATAATTTTTAACGTTAGAATTGTTCCCCTATGAATTAATGGTTTTATATTACAAGTTTGCTTTCTAATAATGTGTCTGTACTTATACTGGTACAATATGGCTGAAATTCAACATTTTCTTTAATTCAGATTATTCACTGAAAAAAATCCCTATCTAATTAATTTTCAAACAACAAGCAAACAAAAAAACAAAAAACAAAACAAAAACTAAGAAAATAAATATAATTCAAGCTTGAAGGTTTTATTAGTAAACTGGTCCAACAAAAAAGTATGTGATATGTCTTTTGTGGTTTTTATAATTTTGAAATAAAGCATCTGTATACAATTTTATGCCATAAAGGTTTTCCTAAAAATAATTTTGAGCACAGTTGGAGTTTCTGTTAATTTGTTTTCTCGCACAATTTTAACAATATGTGCATTAATTACAGGTTTATAGTGAAACATTTTTAGTTAATTTTTAGTGGTTGCCTGATCTCTGATAACCCCAGTGATGTCAACACTTACAAAGCAATTAGTTTGAGAGCAGCAGTAGAAATTAAACATCTGTTTTCACAAGCAGAGAGCTGCTTCTCCAAACAGGAGAATGAACTTCAGATGTAAACCTGTTGAGGAGTCCCTTCAGCTGTTGTAAAGTGCGATCAAGTGGATTTTCAATGAATATGTTCTAGCATAAATACAACCTTTCTCAGTAAAAATTGCAATTATAAAATCTAACTGTTTTTTTTTCTTTCAAACTTCTAATATATACCTCATATTTTGGTTGATATAGTGTTCAGATTAAATAGAGTTTCTTTCTTTCTTTATTTATGTTTATTTATAAAGACAACCAATTTTAACTAGTTCAACAGATTTGTTTTGAAGGAGGTTGAAGGAGATCGAAAACGATTAAAAGTTATGTTTTTTTTATTGTTAACTGAAAACAAAATGTATTTTAGCTTGTGGTTTTTGAAAAAAATTAAAAAAGTTAAAGGAAAATTTTTTTTTTCTAAAGCACTACATTCCTAATGTAAAGTATCTGTAGACTAAAATAAGTTGTCTCAGATTGCACGGCAATGATAAACAAATGCATCTATGTGTTATAGTGCACTATAATGTGACTATTTTAATGCACTATGACCTTTCTCTGTAATCTGCGTGACTAATTTGTGGTGCCATACGAAGAGAAATGTCAACATTTCTGCTACACTTTATGTTTGGTGGAGTGAAGAATGCAGCAGGGCCTAGAGGCCAAGGCTTGAACCCATGTCTGTTTCTTGTCAAGTCTCATTTCTTGGTAGGGGTGGTCCAGGTTACCCTGGCATTTTCTCTTCTCAGGGGTTTTGTTTACATGGCTGAAGCACTCTGCTGCATTTCATCCGCACACAGAAAATAAAGACCTCAAGCTTTATCGCACACACACTCTGAAGAAACAAGACGAGATGTCTCTTTTCCATTTTATTTTCCCCCTAAGTCTGTGTTGATAATCCTCTAAAATGTGTTTGTTCTTTGCTCTGAGCAAATTAAATCGAAGCTAAAAAGCATTTAGTCATCAGCGACATCCCAGCATGCGGCCTCCCAAAATGTTTTGACATGTCATTACAGCGCTTTTGATGGAAAGGTCATTGACATACAGTGACCATTCCACCACTGTTACAACGCATTACTTCACCCGTGCTCCACACAAGTCATATGGACCAATGACACAACTCCTGCCAAGGCCCCAATGTCACACATGTCCCAACCAGTTTACTTCAAACTTCTCCCTCTTTTAAAATTTCACCCCCTCTCCTTGTTCCCTCCTTCCTTTCATGCGTGCTCCCTCTATGTCTTTCAGCACCCACTCGATTCCTACACCTCGCTGTGTTTCTGTTTTCACCCACATGCCTCTGTCGGCCTGTCTGCTATCTGTTTGTATCCCTTCTCATCCCCTTCTTGCCTCTCTCGGTCCACATTTGCCCCCTCTCTTTCCTCGAGTAACTTTTCTGCGTAACGTATGCTTTATCTGGAAAACCCATTCATTATCCGTTCTGGGTCCTGTCAGCTTCACGTCCTGTAAGGATGGACATTTGAAGTGTCCTCCAGGCATTTCCTTTGTCAACAGGGCTTAAACTCAACGGCGCTTCAAATATGTCTTTAATACCATCCTACTGCAACTGCAACACCCTGCTTTTTGTGTCTTGGTTCTACTAATATGATAAAGAGGTGTCTTACTACATGCTGGGATTAAAACATCAGACACATTTGCAAAATCATAAACTGGAATACAGTTTCAAACTCTTTGTCCACCATCTAATCAACGGGCAAGCCTGCATGTCCTTATTCGTCCTTCTGACCGGGCCATGTAGGTTTCCTTAAGACACAGTAGTGGTTTTGTGTTGAGGTTGTGCCCTGACAGTTGTCACAGACTGATCCCTTCTAATATGTTAATTGGGTTGACAACCGATAAGGCTGGATTGGAAATTAAGAGTCTCTTTGTCCCACTTTGCCTAACAGCCTTTCAGACCTGCTATCAGAGGCAAAGCTATCCCGCAGACTAGGTGGGTTCGTCTGTCAGGCCACAAAAGGCCTCAGATATTTCCCACATATGTTATGCCACATAATTCACCCTCACCATGTCCACTGTTTTTTTGAAAAAGGGATTGATAAAAACAATAGTCGAACTGGCCTGGGTGTTTGGGAGTATGTTAATTACTGAAACAGTCCAGTACACTTGTTATGGTTTAGTATCAGAAATTGGCAGTGGAGTGTCCTTAATGATTTTGACCTGATTTCTGTAATTTACTCAAAGGACTGTGATTGGTCCTCAGCAAAAGTACAACTAATTGCCTGCCACACATTTGTTCATAGAATCTAACTGTATGTACAAATCCATAGTGACACACGTTCAACATGCTTGCCACAAGCTTTGGGAAACATCAAATATTGAGCTACTTGTAAAAATACTTTCCACTGAGCAAAACTAACACTGCACATTGCCTGGAATACAGCATTCCTACCGTGCAGCACCATGCAAGGACAGGGATTTGATGTGAAAATCAATGAAATAAATACTGAGCGACTGTGGAAGGTGAACCTTAATATTGAGGTTTTCAGATACTCTTTATCCAGACTGGCTTATCATCCATATTATTTATCAAAAACTGGGCAAACATTTCAATATGCAGATGTATGTAGGAGGCAGAGATTAACCCTGAAAGGTTTGCAGTTTTGTTTAGAAAGGCAAATTACAAGATATGACTCAAGACCACTGAATATATACACATGCCACACAATTCAGATTGTTATTATTTTTTGGGGTATTTTACTTTTTTTAAATACATTTAACTTTCATTTTCCTAAATCCTTACTTTGTGCTGGTCTATGAGATACAAATCCATAAAAAATTTGGTGGTTGCAGTATCGAAATGTGGAATCTGGTCTTTTGCGAAACGCTATAGTATGTGGAAGGGTTTCCTTATTTTTAAAATCATCAGCAATTTTTGACAATATAAAACAGATTAGACTTTCCATTATCCCTTTGACAAATTATCATGATTCTAATCTTCCCAAGCTTCTTTTTTTTTCTCTCTGCAAAGCTTCTCCTACTGCAAGACATAATATGCCACTAATAGACAATATTTATTTCTCCTGTTTTCCAGTTTCAGACAAATTCAGGATTCTACTTTTGAGGGCAAATTAACTTTACTTTAGACCAGGCGAAATGGCTCATCATCTCAGGATCAGTTGGCACAAAGACCGGGCTACTTTTCATTAAACTGATCACTCAGTGCCAGGAAAAAGACAATCATAGAATGAATGAGGCTCTTTGATTCTGACTCAAATAAAGACTCCCAGCCTGCTTTTCATCTCTATAAAGAACTTGTATAGCAGTCATGCAGTAAATGAGTGCGGAAAAGATTGTGTAGTAAAACAGAAATATTACACTGCTCAGTTCTAAACTTTCTCCAGTCCTGTAATGCCTATAAATGCATATGATCTGCTGTAGAATCACAGCTTTGGCAAGAAGGACTCACCACTGTGATTTCTGTGATGCACTGAAAACTGGTTCCATCTTACCAAAAGTGTTCAACAGTTGCTTTTTGGCTGGCCTGCCAGATGTAACGTGATGAGTTTAGTTTTCATTAAAAAAAACATAAAATTAAAAAAGGCTAAAAGCCCAGACACTATTGTTTGTATAAAATTGTAAAAATCATTGTAAATAAAATTACAAACTCGTTGTAATTTTCTTCATATAGTTTTTGACATGGAAAAGATAAGTAAAGAAATGGGTAATGTAAAAAAATTATTCTCGTTCAGTTGAAAAAATCTTAAACAAAACTTAATTAAAGTACTAACATGCTGTTATAATATGTCAAGCTCAAAGGATGAGGAACAAGGTAAAAATAATATTAAAAGTTGAATGAAGCTAAGCGATATATTGGGGTTACCAAGTCCCTATCACAAGTTTTTATCTTAAGGTTTAAAGATTGCTTAACTAAAGGTGCCAACTGTAGTGGCCAGTGCTGTTCAATGCGCATATAGTATTAAGCAAATACTATAACAGGAAACTATATAGATTGGAAGAAAGATTCACCTGTTGGAAGAAATTTACAAAATACTGGAGTAGAAGTGCTCCAGCATCAGTTTTATCTATGGCTTTACAGATTCACCATACGTTTGTAAAACATTTTATAGAGCTTCTCGTTAAGCTTTCCCAGTGAAGCACATCCTTGCAACTGTAATAAATTTCAACGACAGACATGAAATTACAAAAGTTTTTGTTTGTAGAAAAAAAGGAAAACATTAAAGTAAAGAAATAAAAATACAAAATTTTATGCAAACTAGTTGTACATTGCAAATTTCCTGTTTTTGCACAACAGTCCACCATCAGTGACAACAAAGCCTTACAAAGTGACAAAAAATGTTCCGCAAGAGTTTTGCCTTTATGCCCCGAATGTCAATTAATAAAAAAAAATCAATAAACAGATGAAATGCCTTAGCAACTATAGCAACAAATCAATTTTAAATATTTAAAATCTACCCAACGTTTAAAGGACTTGGGGAAAACATAAATCAAGTTGTGACCAGTACTTAAAACATCAAGCTCTCAAACCGCATTGGCCACCATGAAAGTACGTGAAAGCAATGGAAAACATGCCTGTGGTCACCTAAATGAGATTCAGCCCCTAAAATGGCATGTCTGTTGTAACGTGCCGTTTACATTTAATGCTATTGGATCTTTTTTAGTGTTAAACTTTCCCATTCATTCTGGGGTCAAAATATACTACAAAAAAGTGACTTCATCTTCATCAGCTATGTTAACGCTTCCCCTTGAGTCTTCAGGTCAAATAACAGCTAACAGCAAATTGAGAATAACTGACTCATTAACTCTTTGAGTGTTTTGACTCCCAATCCCCCCCTCCCCCATTTTACAACACTACTGTCACAAATTCAATATATTTTACTGCAATGTTATGTGACAGATTGACACAAAATCCTGTGTAGATATGAAGTGGAAGGACAACTTATGTACGTGGCTCAACATTTTAAATTCATCAAAGACTAACATGCACTTAGTCCAATCCCTCCTTAGTCTAATACGCTTAAATAAAACCATGAGCAATCTTCTGAACTCACCTAATAGAATGAAGAATCAGTTTATTTATATAGCTCCAATTTACAACAGGTACATCAAAGATACGTCATTACAAATCAGATTTCAAAAAGTTTCCAATCTAAGGAACCATATTGCATTGAGTCATTGACCTGCAGCATTCACTCCTCTGGACTCAGTAGAACGGAACATTGGCTTATCTTGTTATTGACTTTACAGCAATCCCTCATACTGAGCATGCATAATAGATCTATGTATAATTTAACCTCAGAGGTGAAGACCTCAGAGTTATGTTTGAAAATATTATTAAACAAGCAACACAAGGAAGACCATGGAACACGGTAGATGGTCAAAGTAAAATTTATAGGAAACTTTAAATCATTTTCAGGTTATAAAACAACACCCAGGCATTGAAAATTACACAAAAAAGTCTTTAATACATCATTCATGTGGGAATGTGTTTGTTTCTACTTTTGCCATTTAGGAAAAAATCGTCATACATACATAAATAATTAGTTAGTAACTGGATAACCTTTAGGATGACCAGAGCTACAAAACATTGGAATGTCCCATCAAAGTACCGGTCCCACATCCAATAGAAAGACCGTTTGTGGTGAATAGAAGAAGAAGAATGGGCAAGTATTTAATTGGTTAATATACAAAAAATTTGTCAGAGTCAGAATGTAAATGGCAATCAATCACTTTTTTAAATTCTAATTTGCAAATAAACTGTACCAAGTTACTTCTCCTTCACAACTATGCGCCATTTAATGCTCGCCATCTCATAAAATCCCATGAGATTTCTGGTATTAGTTTGAAAAAAAAAAACTTCTTATAAAAGAAGATATAAGACTTCTGTTGGATGGTTTTTTACTTCCTAAAAAAAAGAACAAGGAAAAAAAAGAACTGGGACACTAAAAAATCCAAAATTGTAAAATTGTCCTGCTTCTGTGTTGGGCAATTAATAAAATAAGAAAAGATCAATGTTGAGACATAATCAGCTGGCAGCATTCTGGCAAGCTTTTACAAGAAGGGCAGCTGAACAAAGTGCATTTGAATTGAATTTAGGCCGTTCCTGGGGGCCATCGGTAATGAACTTGGCAGGGAAAAGGGGAGAGAAGAGGAGGAGGAGGAGGGCAGACAGTTTCAGCTGACCTTAGCTGTTAAGCTACGGCAAAAGAACATGTGCTAAAACCTGGCTACGCTAACTCTTTTCTTAGCGACAGACTGCAAAGTGCTGTAGGTAATGACTATAAGTGATGATCCTTGTTGAAGGTGGGGAGTGAGCAGAGCCTTGAGAGCAGCGCTGAAAGGAGGGCTGTCAATGTGACATTTTGTGGGCTTCTGAATTACAGAGAGAGCAGGTGGACTGGCAAATGTCACCTGTTAAACATACAGAAATCCGCACACTTATGTCCATTTGCTGAACGATTTAAACTGATTAGCAATTCAAATGATTTTTTGTTTTAATTATTGAGCGCATAACGGAAACACGAAAATGACCTGGAAGGTTGAAATGAACTCATAAACAATCAAAACAGAGAAACATGTTTTTGCAAATATGTGACCATATTAGGCTCAGCTTAAGATTGATTGTGAATTTGACCATTATCTCTTATCTCTATCCCCTGTGCATACGTAACAGCCTTATCTGCTCCTCTTTCCCTGTCTCCTCTGCCTGTCCGGGGGCCTAATTTAGCCATAGTAGGCTCTCCCAGTGCCTAAGAGAATTCTCCTTTATGCAATGCAGGTAAAATAAGACTGCAGCACGGATGAGGCCCCTCTCCATCATGGTAGATTGGGGGAGTCATGGGTGACAGGCCCTGATCAGGTGTGCATGCGTAATGGCCATCCTAAAATAATCACTACTTTGAATAATTTCTCCAGCTCTGTCTCTCGCCCATGATTCTTGCTGCTTCGACTCGTTTTGTGGCGGGCATCCCATAAATCCTTGCGGTAAATGTAAATCAGCGGACCGGGTGCATCTGACAGATGGGGGCTGCGAGGAGTCCTGTGAGATCTCTCCTCTCACCTTTCCCTTCAGCTGGAATGGATGAATCACTAGCTACGGTAGCTAAATAGCATTCGTGTGCCTCCCTCACTGATGGCAAAGAAAGAGTGAGAGGGCGGGGGTGTGATGGATGCACAGGTATATGCAAGAATACAGTGAAAGTGTGGTCATTTTGATTTAGAGTGATGCTTGGAGGCGCATGTCACAAAGACGGGGATAGGAATCAGAAAATGGAAATCTTCCTACCTTTGTTGTTGTTGTGACGATGATTGGGGGAACGGGGCTGTGCAGGTGGCAGGAGATGCTCGAGCTGTCAGCTCCTTGGAGGATTGGAGATCTGAGAGTTAGAAGGGAGGGATGAAGAGGAAGAGGGGAGGGGCCCTTTACTTGGTCCCCTTGGCTGTCTGTGAAGCAGAACCCATCTCTCATTAGGGAAGAGTGCTGAGAAGACACTTGAAAGTGACATTCACTCACCCCCCCCCAGCTCCCAACCCCATTTTAGTGATGCTATGCATGACGGCCAATGACACTCAGGCAGCAGGGTCACCTCTTTTCTTCTTCTCTCCGTTGGTTTTCCTCCCTTATTTTTGTGCCTGAGGGAGAATATCAATGCCTTGGTGCTTTTGGCAAGATATGCATTCTCCACCTACATCTTTCATTAAAAACCATCAAGTATAACTCCTTAATAGAAAAAAGACAGGGACGGTTCCAATCTTGCAGGGAAAAATGAGAAAAATCTAAAAAATAACATTCAGACTTGAGACAAGGATTGGGATAATAATATGCAAGGAGGAGAGAACAATGTGTGTTTTTGATGTTGAGTGAGAAAAAGAGGAGCACAATCAAGGGCTGCAGCACGCTGTGGGGTCAAGGGCTGGAGAGCTAGATCATCTCTGCTGTGGCAGAGTGTCGATTTTCGCCCCCAGCTCTAACCTTGGGCCTAGACTCCTCAGTTCATAGCCATCTCTTAAATCTGGGAAAGCTCCATATAACGAGCCACATAGTTTTTTGAGTCAAAGAACAATTGTCGTCTCTATATCCATTGTCCCTCAATGACCATCAGGAGTTGTTCAGTATGGTGATAATCAATGCTTTATCCCATTATCACCATGTGTTTTCATTTTTTCCCCTTTGCCGTCCTGTAATTACTTGACAGAACATGATTATGGTCTTTAAAAAAGAAAAAAGAAAAGAAAAAGAAAAACGTTTCCTGTTGACTTCCCAGGCCAGTCAATGTCTATCCAGTGGTCACGTTTGCCCTGTAATCGCCACCGGCTGCTTGAACTCTGCTTTCAGCCCAATGAGGTTCCGGTACCCTGCCAACACAGCCCATAAATAAATTACAAAAATGGCCCTGAGTGCTGTCACACTTTTTAAACCCAGCAAAGCACTTGTAATTAAATTCACACAGATATGCTGAAATAAACCCACCCCGTCTGAGGATTCAAAGCACTCCAGCCTAGGAGGGTGTTACACTGAGTGCAGTTTGCATCAAGCCATAAATTCTGACAAAAACTGTACACTCATAAAGGCGATATAAACGGCTGCAGATGCATACTCAGAGCCAGAGTCCTGTAAGTAATTTGTCATGGAATCCTTTCATTTGCTAACTATTTGTTTGTCACTTTGACTATTTTGGATGGGTTTTAAACACAGCTGGTTTGGCGGTGAAACCTCAGCTATGGACGCTGATGAGAAGGCGACGAACAGAAAATGACCAAATGTGACCAAGCTTGGACACTAATTATGTAAATGTATTATTTCAAGATGGCTGACTGTGGCATTGACTGTAGGGGTGTAATAATAACTCCTGCTCACAGGACATCAAGTAATATACTGGGTTTCAAAGATATTTTCGGTGATAAGTGCAATCCTCTTTGCATGATACACTTTGCTCAAAAGAGAAATACGGTTTAGAGGTGGACTGTGTCTAGGACAATTAACCTAAACATTTGAATTTTAACTCAAAATGCTTGTATTGATTATAAATACATTTTTTGCAGTAAAAAGCTTCATAATTGGGCGAGTTCATTACTGCGTCTTTCCATTTGCTGCCGTCTACCAAGAAAGTTTCTGAATGAAACATAAATCGCTTCTTTTAGATTACACTTAGAGCAGATGCAGAGTGCATGTTCTTGGCTATTTTCTCTTTTAGTGCGGTCCTCATCACACTGCCTGAGACGGAGAATAGCCAGTGCCCGTGTGAAGGATAATTTGTACCTTCTCAATGAAAGAGGAGGACAGGCAAATTACTGGCTGAATAAGGACTGCCTGTGGATCCCACTGTCAGAAAGGGAGAGGAGGGCAGAGAGGGAGAGTGTAATTATCAGCTAGCAAAGTGCATTCATATCCTATCACAAAGGGATTGGGATGTGGGTGGACGAGAGAAAGGGAGTAAGAGAAAGTGAAGGAGGTTGAAAAATGGAGAGAAATATGGAGAGGTGGAGGAACAAGGAGTGAAGGACTCCTGGCCAAATGGATGCAAGGCCGTAAACAGGGTTAAAAACAGCCTTCTATGGTCTGGCTCGATGAATGCAGGCACATTAAGACCTTTTAGCCCAGCGCACAAGCACCTCTTTGGAGTTAAAAACGACGAGAGCGAGGCAAGGAGATGAAGAAGACAAGAAGAAGCAGACATGCAGGAGAGGGGAACAGAAAGGTGGTGGGTTGTGGGCTCACAATCAAAAGCACCCATTTGTTATCTGAATAGGCTGAGATACATTGTAAAGAAGGTGGGTATGAGGGAGATTTTCTTTTTTCTTCTTCTAGTCTTTTCTTTCTTGTTGGCTGAAAATGCAGAACAAAGCTAGTCTATTAGTGACCCTGGACTTTGTTGACAAGCCTGCCATTACCCATACTTCCTGGGGTCTGGCGGGTCAGGGTTCACAGACGGCCGGCTTGAAGGGGGCTGGTAAAAGGTCTTGAGAACACATTTAGAGAGAAGGGACACCTGTAGGGTTGCATCCAGTTCAGAATATGACTATGAACAACCGCAAAACCTTTTGAGAGCCACTAGACAATGCAGGCAGGGTCTTCAACAACTCCCACACCATCCTCCACATGTGGCTACAAAATAGTACAAGTTTTAGTTTATTATCTCTGAACGTAGAATGCCCAAAAGCATTTGAAAATTAGGATAAGATTTAAAAAAGTTGTGGGAAATACAATCCTAACAAATATCAATTTTTGTTAAAGTAAATAATTTCCACCAAACACTTCCATTTATTCGAAACTTCATACAGTCACTAGGGAATTTTTCTGGACCATCGTCGATCAAACTAATCGGAGTGCATTTATAAGGCTAGATACTGAGTATTAAGACATATTTGCATAGTGGCGCAGAAAACCCGCTTGCAAGATGGCTGGCAGTACTAAGGGCTAAGTGATAGCAGCATGCATCTGATAAATATGACACTGCAAATGGGGGGCATCAGTGCTGTTTGCTGGCACAGTATGTCAGTGTGTGGTGCACCGCGGGCGGCTGGCACACCAGCTAGGCTTGGCATCCGCAGCCTCTCTGAATGAGGAAATTAATCCCCAGTGGGTTTGCTCTGGAAGCCATTCTACATTTCTATGTGCATGCACTGATCATGCAGCATATGTGCTAATGCTGGTTGTGTTTAAGCCTGTTGCAGTATCTTTGAGTGTTGTTATTGTTGTGTGTGTGCTGGATCTACATGTGTTTGTGCTTTCTAGCAGAAAAGGTCTGTGGCACTGGTACAGCAATCAGGTGTTGCTGCATATGTTCCTGGTGTCAGCTCCCTGGGATCCCCAGCGGGCAGGCCAGATTATTGCCAATCTCATAATAAGAGGGTTGGGCCGGGGCCATGACTACGACTTGGCAAACAGCACAGCCAATATGGCTGGCTTTTTGTTCGAACCCCCCCTGAAACCTAAACACTGATATACTAAGATTGATGGCTGCATATTTGTATCGTTTTCATCGCATCTTACCATAAAAGCCGGAATCACTACAACTTTATTGTATTGTAATAAGTACACAAAACATTAGGGTTTACACTAAAAATAGGAGTTGAAATGTGTCTTAATAAGAATTAAACCTGCAAACAAAGAGTATGACTAATAAAATATTTGATGTAAACTATTTCCTTGTTTTATGCAATATTTTTGGTATCACATTTCATATGTTTGTCCCAATAACAAACCCAAAGTGTTAAAATCAAATTAATGTGAATCCTAATACGTTTTTATTTTCCATCTCTAGTCCCCTTGCCATGATGTGAAAAAAATTATAAAAAATGAGATATGTAAAGCCTAGACATACAGTTACTAAGAACATGAGATTGGACAAATCCTTACACTTAGTAGAAGATCATGCATATAAATATTAAAAAAACAAGATGTTTCCACTATGTGCAAAAGAAGGTTAACATTTATTTTTATTCTTCCTCTTCCTTTGCATTACTTCAGTCATTACCTGGTTGAGTTGTGTCTGATCTATCTCACACTTTTAAGGGCGTTGAGCTATTGAGCTGGACAATAGCACATGCTATACTTTTTTATGCTCGCCACATAAAAACTTACACATAAATGCATATAATAATGTATTGACTGCTGACTGATATGAAATATTTAAACCTTCACCCACATTTTTTTTTGTAACCATGTTTACCTTAAGCACAAACAGCGTTCAAATTTTCCTTACACGTACATGCACATATAAGCAAAGTCTTACATGTACAGCTAGAGGCACTTACACAGAGACACACGTTGTCCCTGGTCTGGCCAGAGCAGTCGGGTCAGCAGCAGGGCAGCCTGTACTGCTGCACTTCTCTGTTATTCATCCATGTCATTCAGGCCAAGATCACGAGGGGGGGGTTGCTGGATGGACGGGAAGGAGAGGCCTACATGGCTTACATTCAACCCCCACGATGTTGCTCTCTGTTCACCCATTGCCTCAAGCAGAGACAGCCCCTCCCCTCCCTCGTACTCACTCCTTCCCCTGGTCTATCACCTCAGCCTCCGGGACCCGGCCCCTGCTCCTCCAGCATGGGTCAGTGCTAAAGAGGACACATGGCAAAGGACAGATAGACCCAAGGCTCCATAGACCCCATTAACCCTTGCCAGAAAGGAAAGAAGAAACATAGCGTGCCTTCATGGATAAGTTTGATACACTTCAATATCCATAAACACTTACATTAGCATCCATGTCAAAAAAGCAGTTTGAGAAATACATTTGATGTCTCCCAGATGGCGGATAAACAGAAAATATCTCTCTCTGTCATAACGTAGTGATAGCGTGGTGAGAAATCCCTTCCAGTCGTAAAGGAAACATAACTGTTTTGACACTCATACTAATTGATGGAGAAACAAAAAAACATCTACAGCATGTCGATAGAGGGCGAAGATGATCGCATTATTAGGTGAAGGCTCACATGCATTTCAGAGCAGGGTCACTAATCCAGCATGAAATTCAATTTAAAACTTGGAGCCCGCCTTGTTCCCCTACCTTGATTTGGTGCCAGAAAACAGTCCTGAAAGCAGAAAAACAGAGCCGAAGGTCACTAAGACTGCCGTACGTTGGCACATGTGTCTTTACCTCAGAGAAATACCCAAAGTCAATCTCTTTTGCTTTTACTACATCTGCTGTATCTTATTAAGAGTAAGACTCAAAATAATTATGGTTTTTTATTTCTTTATTAAGTTACTTAAGGAAATATGGCAGGACAAGTTAAATGACTTTCATTGACTTTAGTTGCTTCTTTTAAGATTTTCTTGCTGGACCTTTCAGATTTGGCCTAAAAAAAGTAATGCCACATAAATGATGGCCCCCAGACTCTTAAAATGCGAATGATTTTATGACCTTGAAGATTCAGTTATTCTTCAATCTTATCACAAAGCTTCTCATTAGACAACTTTTGTTCTATTGATCTAAATTTGCTAATTTACAGATTAAAAACAGCTTAATGTTTTGTTATTTTACATTTGTGTTTTAAACTTTCTGTATAAACCTTTTTTTATTATTATTATTCAGCATAATGGTGTCCTCTAAAGATAATTCCTGCCCTAGAACACCAAAAAGAACCTAGACATTTAGTTTTCCATGACCATGAACGCTCCTTTCAGATATAATTTTTTGAATGTTTTTGCTTACATCAAATGCTTTGTTACAGTCTCATAGTTTCCTGCTAAACTTTTAGTTTCATTACTCTATGCCTGGTACATGTTTAGTATCCCTCAAAACTATATTTACTTACATCAACTGATTTTGTAAAATCTAAAACATCAGCACTACAGACCAGAAGCACTTGCTGATTCAGCATGGTCTGTGACAATATCTCCAACTCAATTACATTCAACGTAAATCCCAAGCAATTTCTAATTGTTTTGTACTTATGTATTATCTGAAACGTTGTATTGTAAGCCGTAATACTTCATCTGCTAAAGTAAAACGTGTTAAGCTTGGCATTTGAACAACAGTTCTGAGTTGGACACCACCGGGCAGGACGCAGTAAGATAAATAAATAAATGAATGAATGGTCTGCTACAAACAGGACAACTATTGCACATGGAAACATGACATAAGCAGTGAAGTTGCAGAGTACATTTGCAAATGTGTTCTGAAAAAAATTAAAATTTGCCCATCTAACTAGTAAGGCATTCTTTTCTGTTATGTTATATTTTTTGTTGCTTTGGAAGCTGACAGATGAAACTAGATTGTGATTTTTTAAATTCCTCCTCTTTGTTTCTTCCTCTCAAAATCAAACTCACAAATTTAACATTACCTATTTTACCTTTAAAAATAACACCTTTTTTTAAATTCCCAAGAAACCTGTAAAAATGTGATAATATATATAACCTTACCAGCTTAGGTATCATTAGGAAAATTCAGTTTCCAGAAGATAACAGTTCCCCTATTACCTGCAGAGGAAATCAGTGTCTGCCTTAATGCTCTAAAGGGTTACAGATCATCAATTAAAAAATAACAACAATGTGACTCCTAAAGAATCTGCATGGTTGCCAGTATGCCACTTTGCAAGATAAAACTTTGGGCTTTAATATAAAAATGTTGAAAAATGACCT
Organism: Orestias chungarensis; assembly: GCA_032876305.1. Lineage (NCBI taxonomy): Eukaryota > Metazoa > Chordata > Actinopteri > Cyprinodontiformes > Cyprinodontidae > Orestias > Orestias chungarensis. Next base: position 2,369,923 of record JAVLVB010001002.1, on the reverse strand, counting down.
GTCAGTCAGCAGACATTGTCTATAAAACTGCCGCTGACCCTGATCAGGCAGAGAGAGGGGCCCCATTCTGACCCAGGGACCAGGGTTAGAGGTCAGTGTGGACCTCTGTACACATCCCATGATAATACCCTGGACTCTGGTACACGTGGGGTCTAAGGCAGCTGAGGAGATTTGTTTTGCACTTATATGGATTAATGACGAGAAGCCATAGATCATTGCAACAGGATGCAGATCTTTTATTTTGAAACCTGCTTACAAAATTTTTGAATCTACACTGAAAGTTGTTCCTCAAAACTAACATTTTTTTCTACATTGCATCCTTTTCTGGCTAGTTATAAGAGGAATACTGAGTTCTGTCAGTTAGAAGCTGCAACACTGTGTGAAAAGTGCCGTAGGAGTTTGAGGGGATGGGAACTGATAAACCTAGAACCTCTTTGTTATATGCCCAATAAGTTTTTTTAACAGAACTACAGTGCCTCTTAAAAATCATTGTCACATCTGCTAAAGTTGTGTTAAAACGCTTTAAAATACACTGCTTAGTTAGTTTGAGTTGCCACTCTTTGCTACAGTTCTTCAACTGTGAGAATGGATTTTTTTACATCATTAAAAATTTTGATAAGAGACACTTTTTGTCCAATTGTTTAAAGATGTATTAGTCTATATACCTGATGACGTATTAGCAACAGTTTACTCGCAGCCTTTTCCTAATGCAAGTGATCAAAACTGTTCAGGCTTACTTGAATGCCATACTCTTGTGTCTTTCCTATCATAAAGAGTGGACAAGAGAATTTGCCTTAAATGTTACAAATATTAGGTAATTGGTTAAAAGTTCCCTGACACTAACGGAATGAGAAAAAGTAAATCATAATTTGGCAAAGTGCATTATTCAGATGGATTTATCTAATGCTTTATAAGTGTTAATGAGTGTTTAAAAAAACACGCTTTGCTCTTGTGGGATTTGTATTCCCCAATTTAATATTATTTTCAGCTTATATTGTCTAATTCTATTAAATTATACTACTGCAACAGCTAATAGTTAGTATCTCTACTAAAAATATAATGTGATTCACTGATATAACTTTATCATAGTAATTGTATTTAATATTACCATAGAGTGAATAAATAAATGTGAAAGCATATTTATACTACAGCTTTAAAGGGATCCTGGAATGACTTATTTATAGATCCAAAGGACTTTTTATGTACGGAGAAGAAGAAAAAAGACAAATATTCATCAAAACAACGATAAGGGATTGTGCTGAAAATATTCTGGAATAATAAATGTTTAAAAATGTAGCCTATATTTGAGATTATATTATGTTAATAAAATAATTGGTGTTCAGTCTATTTTCTTCTCAGTCAGAAAACCCCTATGTGCAGATAACTACACATCTATATCTCATCATGCTTTGGTTGCAATCTTTAGAGAATATCTAAATATTTTTTACAAACTCAGTGAAATTCTTTAAGCTGAACAAAAGAGGAACACACCTTGACAGGTGAAACTGTTGTTCAATGAGAATTTCAATAATTAAGAGAAGAATTAAATCCAAACTAAGCTAAACTAAAGATTTAGATGTTGCTTTTGTTTCTTATGTAACCTCCTGGAAAAGTTGTACAAGCATCAGTTTTGAAAACTGGTTACTCCTTGGATAATGTCAATAATCTCTTATACTATTGTTAGCTTTTTACTATTGTATTGTTAGCTAAGTGAGTGTCAGACGTTTCTGTTCTGGTTAACTTTGATTTCTTTAGATCAGAGCATGATGTGTGTTTTTTTCTTTAGATCTTTTATCCTACTTTATATTGTGTTATTTTAATGAGTTTTACATTCTCAAGGCCTTGATGTGGATGATAACTGAACCAAACCTTTCATGGAATATGGTTAATCAAAGGTAATTCATGATTTAACAGACCAGGTTGATTTTTTTGTGACAAAGAGCTAAGTAATAAAAAAAATTAAAAGATTAACTATTAAAAATCCGTGTTGCACTGTAATGATGCTTCTTTCAGACACCCTTTATGCTTTGACTGAAAAAGTTCAAGTTTTTATAGTTTCAACTTTTTATACAGAAACCTTAAACACATGTAAGAATCTAGTTCCAATATGGAGTCATTGACTCGTCTAATGATGGTGTTGTTTCCTGGGTTCCTTCAGCAATGTCTAAAGTTATGCTTGGAAGCAGACAAAGAAGTCAAATGGCTGTAAAGAAAATAAAAATTACAGAGGCACCAAAAATACCCAAAATATGTTTTTTATGATAATACAGGGAAAATAAATTTTTCACTGCAATTTACTATGAAAGTATCAGATGAATTTAAGATTTCATACATTTTTTTAAATTTCTGCTTCATCTTTGTGTAATAAATAACACAGCATTTGGGATTTGTGGTGTGTGGTTTTGCTCGATTAGAGTACATTCACAGGAAATACAGGAACACCTTCTAATTGACAGTTTTCTAATGTTTTTTTTCCACAAGTGTAAAAAGAAAAAGAAAATGCAGAGGAATGTAAATGTATTACTTCACAGTTTCATGTCACCCAAGTTACCCATTTGGATCTTCACCTTTTTTCTTTTTTATTGTTTCAAGGGGGCTCACATACAAACATAAAGGTTGCGACAAATCACACATTGTGTGCTTTTCCTTGGCCTGAATACCACCTCATGTCTTTACTGCCCAAAGTGGTAAAAGCGAACAATGGCTTCACTAATAAATAAAAAAAGGCGGGCTATCAACTGTCGTGTCGCCGTGTCTTGGTTGGTCTTTCATCACATGACCCACATGCTGGATGAAATGTCACAGCCAGCGTGGCCTCATTTACATAAGACAATCACCCCTTTCGGACGGAGGGCACAAATGTTGTCTAGACGACATGCATTAGATGTATGAACCTCCAGACACACACACACACACACACACACACACACACACACACACACACACACACACACAC
>JAVLVB010001002.1:2270934-2366867 GCA_032876305.1 Orestias chungarensis | reverse complement strand
ATATATATATATATATATATATATATATATATATATATATATATATATATATATATATATATATATATATATATTTACTTACATGAACTTCACTTGGTGTGTTGGGTTTCTTTTCTGCAAAAGTGACACCAAACTGTTTTCTGCCAGAGTGTAAATGTACCGATGCATTAGCATGGAAGGAAAAGAAGAGACACACAAGGAGCAGGCAAAAAGAACAAAATGAGAAATACAAGAGATGAGATGGTGAGAAGACCGGAGAAAACATCTGGGTCACTTCAGTACTGATCAAAATGCTTTCATTTATCCCCCCTCCGACAGGGCAGCAGGGCAAACTCTGGTTTGGCAGTCAGGCAGTACTGCCTCTGTCAGGACGCAAGCATACGTGACGACAAGAGCTGTTGATGGAGGCAGAAGTTAGTTATCATTTTCTGGGGGTCTAACTCACTGCTGAGGGCTAGGCTTGTCACTGGCGCAGCAGCTCGCAAAGGCGCTAATCAACACCTTGCTATTCACACACTGAGCTGGCGGTCATTAACACATACTCTGCTTGTTTGCATGTCTGTCAGCACTTTTCAATGGAGTGGATTCGTGAAAATGAAAGTTCCACAATGGTTTGTTAGATATGAGCCAGTTTGGCAATAATAAAATCCGGCACATTTGGGTTTGTTAAACAATAAATCCAATAGAAAGGCAAAGAAATTGTGGATAGAGCCAGATATTTAGCGGTTTGCGTTTAATTTAGTCCAGTTTGAAAGTCCATGATTAAAGATGATAGAGCAGAGATGCCAATAGGTTTGCAATAGTTCTGCACACAATTCCTCAACGAACAAAACTAAAAAGTGTGTTGGGAAATATTAAAACAGTTCAGACGAAAGTACTCTGACAACAGCGCTCTCATTACATTTCAACTTTTCCGTCACAGTTTTATCCTGTTCAGGGCTACCCAATAAATATGAAGCAAAGCCTTAAGGATCTAATTTAATCACTATGAGCCAACACTTTAGTTATGTATTTTTCAAAAAACAATCCCAAAATTAGATTTTTTAGATGAAAAAAAGGAAAAAATATGTAATTGCAGAAAGGTCAGCATGATACCAGTGTTGGAACCACCTGCAATATTGTGTATGTAGTAAAAAACTCGCTCTTTATATCATGTTTTATTAAATATCCAGAGTGGGATACGGTTGTGTCAGTATGATGCTGTGGGACGCTTTTCTGTAGGAGTTGTAGAAAAAACTCCTCAGGCTTGATGAAAGAACATATAAAGCTAAACACAGGATGACTCTGGAGTAAAGTTTACAGTATATGTAGAACAACATTATTAGTTTATAAAATATGCCCTTTAAATTGTTTTCTAGTATACATGCTAATGCATTTATCTAAACCTCCCCATGAACCTCCGGTTTTCTTTTTAGCAGATATCAGTGAAGAAAAAACTGTTTTTCATAATTTCATAAGATCGTTTGCCTGGTAGATCTGCCTCAGGCTTTTCCCAATCTCCCATTGCTGCCTTGACCTACATATGAGCATACACATGCATGTTTCTGTGTTTGTGTGCGTGGTTGATAGGAAATAATGACTGCATGCGTGCTTGTGTCCAGCTGTGCCAGGACAATATCAGGGAGCTTATTTTCCCCCCACCACATTTTCAAATGATGCATAAGAAGATGTTTGTATTTGTTTTTATTATAATAAGTTACACAAATCAGAATCAGAACTTGTATTGCAGGTGGAATTTAGTTTCCACTAGTGATGTATTCTGAGCTTACAATCCATTTTTGTGATGAAACAATAGAAATTCGCTGACGGTGTGGGTTTGCAATCACATTTTAACAAACAAATACATTCATAATGACCACCTGGGAATTTGTTAATTTGAGTCAAAACAAATATGAATTTTATGCACCTACAGTCGCAGCTCTGCAATAAATTAATTTGAAACGACAAAAAAATTATGTTGCTGTTTATATCAACAAAACAATGTAGCCTATTATGTTACTGGAATTAATAACACTTGGGTTCTTGAAAGTTATTTTACAAGGTTTTCAGCTGAATATATTATCTGTTTAGTGCTTCACATAAAAATATAAATCAAATTAGGAAACGAGAACAACTTTTTTACACCATGTAAAATGAAACATTGTAATTTTTTTCATTTATTATGCAGCAGGTTGTGTTTCTATTGGCTTTGTTGCAAATTTGTATTTATAAAGTCCAATAGAGAGTTTGCATGTTTTCTCTGTGCATGTGTTGGTTCTCTTCAGGTACTCTGGCTTCCTCCCACAGTCCACAAAACATGACTGTTAGGCTGATTGGGCACTCTAAATTGTCCTCAGGTGTGAGTGTGTGTACGAGTGGTTGTTTATCCTTTATGTCTCTGTGTGATGAACTGGCGACCTGTCCAGGGTGTAACCCTGACTCTCGCCTATTGTAAGCTGGAGATAGGCGTCAGCAGACCCACCCAACCCCAATAGGGACAAGGATGTACAGAAAATGGATGGATGAATGAATCTACTGGATTTTGGATTAGATTATCCTTGTTTGGGAAATTTCGACCGATAATTTTCTGATGAGCCATTGCGCCACACAGTCGCTGATCTCCCGAAACCTCTCATATACCTTTTCCCTTAATATTTCCAGAGCTTCTTATGTGTCACTTAGCTTGGTGTCACTGTATTTTGGCCGAATAAGTGTTCCTAAAACAAAACATCTGTTTAAAAGATGTCTGTTTATAAGACAAGACGGAACACATTGATATTTGTTTGTTCATATATGAAGCTCTTATACTGGATCTACTGCATTTCATTTGTGAAAACCTATAGGTTTCATATTTTTTACTTTATGTGCACTTCCTGCAAATTTCAAAATGTACATTTGGCTTGAAGATTACTTTGGTCCTGTTTTGCATTCACAACTTTCTTCATTTTTATGGCACACCTTAAACAAGGGGTTTGAAGCATCTGTCATATCCCAAATCTGGTGTATTGGATGTGGTGTGAGTGCCATGTAAGCACATGGAAGAAAGCTACCTATTCTGGAGTTTTGTGACACATAATTTTATCCTGCTGGAACCATCAAAAGATAAACTTTGGTGAAAATGGAATGGATGTGGTCAGAAAGCTGTAGTGTTTTTTTGATGATCTGAATATAAATATTCAGCATACTATCACGTTTTGATTCTGATTCAGCACATGATCACACAGTCTGACCAATCTGAATTGGTGACAGTTGCAGCTGACATTAAGACCCACTAAACCAGGTTATGTTTTTCTAATCTGTCCAGTTTTCAATTTAGCTGGGTAAATTTGAGTTTCTGTGAGAGTATTTGAGATTTAACATCTTTATTTCATTTGCTTCTGCGTGTTTAAAGATTGTATTATAAATACTAAGGTTGTAATGGCCTGCTGGCATCAGCTGGACGTTCTCAAACACATCACTGCTTTTCAATGATTCAGTTTCCTCCTTTATTAAAGTAATTACCTTTATACCCGACATATTATTTATGTGCAAAAGTCCTAGTAAATTAGGAGTTCATGCAAGACTTCAACCAATCTAGCAGACACCTACAACATCAGCAACTTTGTTTTCACAACATCTAGATGCCAAGATACAATGAGCTGTTGACATGTTGCGGGCTATCTTGGAAGTTGTTTAAAAAAAAAGTTTGAACAAGTTTACTTAATAAAGTGTCCGGTTGAGCTCCATCAGATTTACTATTGCCCTCTACGATGTATATTTCAACAATGTTACCCTTCCATTGTTCTCTAATGTTTTCCAACTATGAATTTATAGTGAAATTAAATTATGCAAAGATTCTAAACTTCTAAAAGCTTGGCTGTAATGTAATTTATTTTGGTGTCCAATATCATGGTGTTTTATTACAAATGCACACCACATTTTCAGATTTATGGTCTCTACTGTATTGTTCTGTCGAAGAAAAATCTAAATGAAATGCATAGAAATGTTTGATTGTATTTTGACAAAATGAAAAAAACACTTTTGCAAAGCACTGCATATGTGTATAGAATATGTAGCTTATGTTGATCAATACCTTTTTCTTCAATTACATGCCTGAATTCGCTTTGATTGACACTCTCAAACTCAGCAATGGGCTATGTTTACTTTAAAGGTGTAGAAAGATTATTACCAGACTCTAATCCTATGAAATAACCTGCGGTTGCATGAGCATACCTGATATTGTTGATACGGCTGCGTCTGGGAGATTGTGTTGGAGCTGCACCCTATCCCTGAAGCCACATCGCATGTTCTTGTATCACTTCATTCCCTTTTCAATCAAATGTTTGTCCAACATTTCACTACACCTGGGAGAAGCATAGCCTTGAGCTGCCGAGGGCTATGAGGTCACTGTGTTGCTATCAGGCCTTCCATGCATGAAAAGGCATCCATTATCTGGGACCTAAAACCCCTCTGGGTTCTGATACATAAGGACAGAACGATATAAATTAGGATAAAAAAAGAACAGTATCTACAAAAATGCTAAAGAAAATGTTTAGCCTCATTATGTTGTTACGGCAGGAAGCTAACTTTACATTAGAGATCAAAGAGAAGCTGCAGGACAATGATGTGTTTAATACAGAACAAATATACAAAAAAACAAAAAAAAACAAATGATACCAGAAGCATTACATGCCACAAACAAATAAGAGTAGTTTTTTCAAAAGCATCACCCCAGATGTTTTTGTCTTGGTATTGCACAAACTTTTATTATCTGGCAGATGTGAAAACAAGAAACTGTGGAATAGGGGGAAAAAAAGAGAAAAAAAAGAAGAGGAAAAAAAGGAAAAAGGAAAAAAAAAGAAGAAAAAAAGGAAAAAAAGAAGAAGAAAAACGAAACCGTGGAATAAATATAAAAAAAAACATTTTTAAACAAACTAATGATAATAACGTATTTCAAAGTATTTTAAGCAGGTCAATACAGTGGTAAGTGATATTATCGATCTGTCCTGGTTAAACTCTAATGTAGATACACATTTTGCTTTTGGTTTTTTTACTTGTCAAAACTTTGTAGTTTAATTAAGACTGCATTTTTATTTTTTTTTCCTTTTAAGGTTTATTTGGCTCTGGCTTGCTGAATCAAAAAGGTGCTGGGTTAACCTTCATGAAACATGTTCAATAGGTTATTTTGCAAGAGGTACCGTTAAATTTTTTCTGTATGTCGGTGATGGACCAGTGACCTGACATGTCCTCTCACCTTAACCTTTAATCTGAATAAGAGGTTGTAGAGGATAAACATCCATCATTGCATGCATTCATCCAACCATCTATTCATCCATCCATCCATGCCGGCTTCCCCTTGGAGGGTTGTAGGCTGGTGCTTATCTCCAGCTGTCTATGGGATGATCAGTATACACCCTAGGCAGTCATTAGTATAGAAATACGCGGCACATGTCTTGACATTAAAGCTGGTTAATCACTAATAACTGCAAAGGAAAAATCCAAACATACAACAGGAAAATTACAAATATTTATCAAGCAGTCTAAATGAGGAGAATGCCATGATTTTCAAATTAAAGTGTGTAAAAGGCCTTAGAAATGCATCTATTAATGCAGCACGTTATGTAAAATCTTAAACAAAATAGAGTTATCCTAACTTTAATTTAAGTACATTCAACAGCTAATGATTGGACTTTTTTTTTCTATTTCACTGTGTATTAATTTCTGGGTTTTCTCTCAAGCCTTTGTTTAGATCCACACTCAGATTGTGTGATTGTCTTTTACTGTAGTCCTCATCTGCCAGTCAGTTTCCTGCAAATTTTCATGAAAAAAGTTTTTACTTTCAATTCTCTGTGTTTATTAGTCCTTCATGTAACATTTAAATATTTAAAGTTTACTATGAATTTACAATATATACTTCCGCAATGGCCAGGATTGTAGTTTGGTATCTGGAAAAACAGAAAGGGGAAGAGAGAAGCAAGCACTTTAGAATGGAAACAAGGGGAGAGGTCAGGAATAAAAGAATGAAAGACACAAGGATGTAAAGAAAGAAGGAAATATTTGGCACAACCAAGACAGATTGGAAGAATGGATATAGTGAAATAGGGATAGTGTAAAGTAAGGAAGTTAAGAAGAAGGAACACAGTGAATAATAAAGGTATAACACAGGGAATGGTACAAATAAAATAAGGATAGATAAGATAAAGGAAGAAAAAAAATAGGATATAGAAAAACATAACAGGTACACAAGAAAGGAAGTCAGAAAGAAGGAAGGTAGAATACAACAGGGAGAGATTGGATGCACGGAAGGAAGGATACAATAAAGGAAAAAGGTAGAGTAAAAGGAAAAATTAATAAATGGCAATGAGGGACGATAGGGAAGAGCGAAAGGAAGGAAGGACATGGAAAAATGAAGGACACATAATAGGAAGGAATCAAATAAGAGATTAATTAGTTGACTGATCAGGATGCAAAATAATATATATTTTTGTTTGTATTTGAGTATGTGAACTTATCTTCATCACTATTTTGTATTGTTGAGGGCTTCGTTCTTCTTTGGAATAAAAAATGTTTTATTATTTTTGTATAGGTTTTTGTTATACATTTTTAAAATGTGATAAAAATTGAGACTGTAAAACAGGGGTGTGTAAACATGACAACAACAATGTTATGTACAGCTGAAAGGCTGAAGGGAAATATTGTCTTGCATAAACTATATATACATTATGGCTTCTACAGGTCACACTGACAGGTCAGTGAAGTGCAGTCCAACAAGCCTAAGAAGTTTTTTCTTTTTTCTTTTGATTTCATGTACATGTTTTACCATAAATTTTGTGATTTAACAAGTATTATAAGGTTTTGCATTTCATGACAGATTGTTCTTAAGATTGTGTTCCTTTTTCTGCAAAGCACCATCCTGTGCTTTTGGATTTGAGCTCCAAAGGTCATTGTTTATTCTCATGTACAGATAATGATATTCAGCTTTAGGTGGTCCCAGAAGGACTTCTATCTTCCATGAACCCATTCCAGGATGCACAGGGCATCTTTCTTTTTATATATCTACACAACCAGGCAGAACAATCATCCTCAATCACCCTTTTTCTGTCTGTCACCAGGAACCCCACACCACATTGGCAGTGCTCCCAAAGGCCAACGTTGCATCACATTCTTGACTAAACGTGCATAAAAACAAATTAGCTTGGCCCATACAATTTGCAAAGAGATGTGTGCAGCCAGCCAGCAAATAGATGTCATTCCAAACCAAGGTCATGATGGTATTGGGGCTGGAAATTTAGGATTGATGTGTGCACAAGGCAAGCTTCACTATTTCTTTTTTGTCTTTCAGTCTAAAGGGTTTGATTCAGGCTCATTGGATGAGACATATTAGAGTGAGACAGCATCAGAGCAAAAAACTGCTCTCCACATGTTCATGATTTGCAGATGAATTAATCCATACTTTTTTTAAGGGTGGTAGATCCCTTAGGACTACATTTGCTTATTTCCTTTCTCACAAATGTGAACTTGAGTAACACCCTATTCCTAATCAAATATTTTAAAATGCAGCTACAACAGCTTACACTCTTACAGAGGGCGTTCAACAAGGTTTATAAGTGCCTTTATAGCAGTTTAGGAATTCAAACTCTGATATTGGATGAGATGCTAGCTATCTCTGGTATCCCAGAGGTCTTCTACCTGGTACAGGTCAGCACTCTTTGCAAGTTCTCAAGTAATATAACATTCTTCCACTCCAAACTCATCATTTACGTCTATATGGATCTTGCTTTGTGCACAAGTTTGCACTCATTTTCGAACATGGAGTCATATACATTAGTTTAAACAGTCTGGAGAAAAGAATTGTCCAAAATGTATTGCCGTATCTTTTTAATTCTCTCATGAGGAAGGCTATCTTCAAACATTTGTTGATGATTGAATATCAACATGCAATTTCAAAAATTGCCATTTTTATGCTCTTGTCTTAATTACCTTAGGGTTATGTCAGGTTACCCTAATCTTAATACTTGTTAGCTGAGCTCTTTGAGAAGTGCATTTTATTTTTTCTAGGCTGTCAAGAAAGTAATAGCTTTACTATACCTAATATTATTGTTGCAAATCTTAAAAAATATATCTAAATATTGGAGGTTCAGTTTAGAACTAAAGTTGTCATCGGAATAGAAAGAAAGATTCAAAAGGTAAAACTTGTAAGTCATTTCTTTCAGCTTTTTAAATATACTTCTACTAAACTGAGCAGTTCATCAAATTTTTTTTCTATACTGAATTCATCTGATTCATTAGGATCCATGGTAAACATACAGTGTCCTATAGTGGCAAAAGCGTTTTACCCTCAATGGTATGTGTGGGGCCACATTGAACAGACCAGGGTCGGTCTAATAAGTCCCCAGGCTATGGCAGCCAGGTCTGTGGTAGGTAGATGATGGATCTCAGTGCCAGGGTACAATAATGGTGGGACAGAGGAGCACTGGGGTGAAGGACAAAACTCTGCCCTCTCTCCTTAATCAGATGCAGATCAAGCTAAAAGCAGCGGAGCAGCAAATCTCTCCTCTAACAGCAAGCCTCTAGACCCTGCACAATCCCCTCTACTTTGCCTCCCTCCATCGCTCCTGAGGCCCTTCCTCCTCCACTCTTTATCCTTTCCTTCTTTCTCCAGATTGTCCTAGCAACAGAGCTCAGGAAGCGGACCAGAGAAGGAGATAGATGTTTGGAGGCCTTTACCACCAAGATCATAAAGGCTAAAGCCTCTTGTAGCTTGTTGATAAAGTATTGATTTCTTTGAGGTTGCTGTTCACGAATCACCTTGGTGTGAGAGACCCCTCTGACCTTAAAGTGTGAGGTAGAAAGGGGGGCAAGAGGGGAACACAAGAGGCTGATGTGAAAAATGTACAAAGCAGAATAGAAAGAATGAGAAAGATAAAGGAATTTAAAGGACTAAGATAGGAATTGATTAGGAACAAACCTGTCTGTTAATTGAAGGGATGGGTCGATAATGTTAGTTGAATCAGGGGGGAAGCAAAGCAGCAGGGTGGGTTTCTTTATATAGATGGACAACCTAAGACCAAGTGCACATGGATGACTGTGCTGACACACTCAAATGAACACCATTTTCACGTTGATGCCCTTCCTTGTTGTCTCCGTAAAGATTAACGCCCTGGTAACAAGATGTCTTTGGAGAACGCTAATGTCCAGCCCAATTTTAACTTGAAATCGTAGTCAACAATGTCTAGAAAAGAAGTTTGATAAGTTTGATAAATAAAGAGAAGTTGAGAAGCATGGTGTGTGCAAGGATTTGGGTTCAAAGGATTTTGTTGGTGCTTTGAAATGTTTGGAATACAATGTTGGTGTTGTATGTTTAAAATACACATCAGATACATCCTTTTACAGTTTTTGAACTCTAAGGTTTATTTTTATGTTGGTCAATACTTAACTGAATATAACATCTTTAAGTCCATTGGAAAGGCTTTCCAGAAGGTTTAGGACTGTGTTCCTATTAGTTTTTGACCATTATATCAGAACTGCCAATTTAAGATTAGATGGCATATTTCTCACTAAACATGCTGTGTTAGATTAAGGTAAAACATCTATGCATGTCAGTCAAGTTGTTCTACATAAAACATTTTCCTCTATGTCTTCACGTGGGCCTATGCAAAGTCATGTTGGAAATGAATGTGTATATTTATAAACTATCCAAAAATAAAGTTGGGAGAGTAAGACTTTCCAAACTGTGTTGGTATGATAAAACATTAAGATTTCCTTTGTCTGGAGCAGAGAGGCCTTAGCCAAGTTGCTGAAAAATATAATCAGACCTTAATATCCTTGCAAAATGCAATAGGGCAGGTCGTTTTCTTAATGGCTAGCATCAAAACTATTTTTGTCTATTATAAAGCCAGATACCGAAGCAGGATTTATTATTTCTGACAGTATGTCAGAAATCAAGTGAATCTATTGCAAACCTTGTTTGCAGTGGATTCTACCAGGTGTACTGCAGTATTCATTTTTTTGTGTTGCTCCTGGCGATGTTAGCATTCAACTTAAATGCTTAAAGACAAAAAAATATTCCATAGAGTTCTCTTTCAGTGTTCACAATCTAGTCTCAAGGCCATGAGAACTTTGGAGCTCTCTAACAATGAACATTGCAGAGAGATGGGCACCAGCATTCAATGTTTGCTCTGTGATTTTACATGGTCTACCATTTCTCTGCTGATTAATTAATAATCAATCAATTTTGTTATAATATCACAGTTGACAAAGCTGACTGTGTAATTAGCAAAAAGGTAATTTCATAACTGATCTGAGCATATCTTATCACAGTATCATGCTGGAATTCCCTGTTCTGCTGAGAGTGACACATTCTTTTCTGAAAATATTTCTGCCTTCCTAGGTGTAACAGTATATCTGTGACCATAGAAGTGATTGGAACATTTGAGTTCAATTATTCTAAAAGGTGATGGGAAATTTTTGGCAATATAGTTTATGTAAACTATGATCAATTGTCATGATTTTTTAGCTTTCTGACCCACAGAAACTGGAGGACTCTGGAGGAGATGAATAATCAAATAAATAAAATTTATTGAACAGAGTTTATTTTGATATTGGAACAGGGGCGGGACGGGATGACGTGGGAAACCAGGAGCTTCTGGAAGGTGAGGACAGAGATGGTGACATGGTGGTTATATTGAAGCAGTGGGTCGGAGCTTGCTTCAGGTGACGTCACTGATGACGTTTGAACCACTTCACTGCTTCATTCAGACCGAGTCAGCTGACTGCTTCAAGCAGACAGGTGAAGCTTTGAACTCTTAGCGTGTTTCAGTGTATTTAAAATGGCTCAAGCCCCGCATTATGTCCACGTTCTACACGTATTGTACTTACGAACAGCGCTAGTTATTATATTTTCTGAGTTTTGCATTGGTTTGTCATGGAGCGACCATCAAGGAAGTGTTTCCAAGTGTGGTATTATTTTTAGTTGGTGCCACCTAATAAGGTGATGTACTTAAGTGTTTATTAGAACACCTGTAGCCTAGTGTTATAGTCATGGTTTCATGTTATACAAGATGTGCAGTCCTTAATGACTCAAAAACATAAGATATTAACAAGTTGTGTAAACATAAATCTACGTCAATGATTAGAAAGAATGTCAAACAAATTTGTGTTAGTTATACTGAAGTTACTTTCATTTATTGATGTTTTTTTTAGGATCCAGGAAGCAAGAGCTTAATGAAGTTCTTGTGGACTTCATAGTGATGGACTCCCAACCTTTCACTGTAGTCGATGATCCTGGATTCAGAGCATTTGTGTTAAAACTGGATCCTACTTACACCATTTCAAGTAGGAACACAGTTAAGGTCATCTTCATTGGCAGCACCACAGCCAGCACCTGTGTCTTACTTTCCACAGGTAAGACACAATCTCAGGCCACACCTTAAATACAGTAACAAAAGCACCCTCTTTATTACACCAAGCACAATATTCACAATACTCAGTACACCAAGAATTGAACATTGTATTTTTAATGATTATTGTTTCATGGATAGATTACCCAGAATCCTCAGCCCTCAACCATGACACTAATCGCTGTTTAGTGAATCTAAATGGTCCCTAATCTAAAATAGAATGGGACACTATTTTTTATGTTTCACCTTTCATTTACAAATTTCGATGAGAATTGACAGACTTTTCAGATGTAGTCAGATGTTTGTTAACAAAAATCTTTGGTCTGAATGTTTAAAATGTTAAGAGTGATGAGAAGGAACTAAACGTTTAAAATATAATGAAATCCACTCTTTTTGGCTATAATTGCTAAAAGTAGTTAATGCAACAATAATATATAAACCCTACTGGTTTTCTGACTTGAAATTAAATTGTGAGCCATTTTTGGCTGATCACCCACTTCTGGGGGTGATCACCCACTTCTGGGGGTGATCAGCCAGGGAACTCTAAGGAGACAAAGAATCCAATTTATAAGGTTTATTGAACAGAGAAAGCCTTCTTGGAGAGGGAATGGCTGGACAACAATGTGGGGGAACCAGGAACACTGGAAGGAGGCACAGAGTTGGTGAGAGGAGGTTTGATTAGAGATAGTTATTGTTGTAGTGGATCTTACTTTGTAGTTGGAGAGGAGGACACCAGGTAGAGGTGAGCTGAGGGTTAAGGGTTCTGATGACGGTAGATGTCCAGGGCTGGAGGCTGTTCAGCTGGAGCATATAGATTGTTCAGACAAAGGCTGGTGGAATCCACAGGAGCGGCGGCCAAAACATGTGATACAATGATCTAGAGATTAAACTGATTTTCTTGAAGTTATTGAACATGGAGGAGACTTGAGGGGTTACCTGGGTTGATCATAGACATGGGAAAGTTACTGGAGATTTTACGTGGAGAAAAACAAAGAATCATCAAGAAAGTACCAAGGAAACAACAAGAGAATGGCTCTGATTGAAAATGCTAAACACCCAAGCAATGAGTCCTGCTAATCAGCTGTGTGGAAACAAAGGTGCTACTTTACGACTCCAGCCTAAGCTATGAAAAAACACAGCTAACTGGTTTTAAAAATTCAAAATAATATTCATAAAATGGATGATAATATTCATAAGATCATCATCAGGACTTCAGGAAAAACCAGACCGATCGAACCTCTTTTTATATCACGGCAAGCGTGTGGAGAGGATCCACACCTTCAGGTTCCTTGGTGTCCTCATCTCTACTGATCTCTCTTGGTCAGGGAACATCACAGCTATAATCAAGAGAGCTCAGCAGCGACTTCAGATCCTGAGAGTCCTCAGGAAGAATAACCTGGACACTAACATGCTGCTCATCTTTTACCGCTCATCCATCGAGAGCCTGCTGACATACTGTATCACAGTATGCTACCCAGCTGCACTGAGGCAGAAAGGGGTGGGTGCTTCAGAGGGTAGTCAAAGCGGCCCAAAGAATCATCGGCTGCCCCCTCCCCACCTTGACGGACATTCACATGTCCCGATACATCAGCAGAGCGAGAAACATCATCAAGGACAGCTAACACCCTGGCTTTGAACTGTTTGACCTGCTGCCCTCTGGCAGGTGCTACAGGTGCATCAAGGCCAGGACAAACAGACTCAAAAACAGCTTCTTTTCCAAAGCAGTGACCACCCTGAACTCAACTGAACTCTAACTCCCTCATCTCTGTGCAATACAAAGCCATTATGCCAATTTCTGTGCAATACTTTATATTTATATTATATTTATTTACAGGTGCAATCTCACCACCACTGTCTAATTGTCTAGATAGTGTTATTTTTCTGTATATATTTCATATTCTTATACATTGTTTATTTTCTGCAGATCTTTACACATTGTCTTTTGTCTGTATATATCTTTTAGACATTTTTTGCGCGGTTCTGACAGGAGTGGTCGTCCAATCTCGTTGTACAATGTGTATTATGACAATAAAAGGCACTCTTTTCTACTCTATGATTAGGGACACAGAATAGGGTAGAAAAATATAGCACTAATATTGAAGGTATCATAATAAATAAACAAAACAGATTTTACGTGTTGCCACAAATACACTGGGTTTGTAGGTATAGGATTATTTCATTTTTATCTTACGTTAGACAGAAAAATCATGTAATTTGCTACCATGGAAGAATCAGCTAAATCATACTAAACAGCTTTCCAACATAATCTATTTTGTAACAGTTCATATTAACTGGAAAGTTCTGATGTGGGAATCACAGCTGTCCAACCTGCAAATCAGAAAATAGTGGTCTGAAAGAGAAGAAAAAGACATTTCTGTTATGTTTCACTCATCCTCCTTCTCCATTACACCTTGTTGTCAGAAAATCTAATTTGTACCCACTACCCAAAAAGCCACCTGGCAACATATGCAGCATGCAAATGGGGCTCTGTGTTTTGGCAGTTGTAGATGGGGAGGGCAAGGAAGACAGAAAGATATTGCCCTGGAGGATTAATGACATCATTCTGTATGCACCTCTGGACTCCAAGACCGCCAGGATATTCCCCACCTCTGACATAGAAGGATAATGTTGGTTCGGTTAAGCCACAATATTCGGGGATCTGTCTGTTCCTGCTGGTGCATGAAAAATAATCATGCTGGTTCATCATCAGATTGCTAGGTTTGTGTCAGGTTTAAAAAAAAATACAATTATGGCCCAGAAGGGAGGCTGTGGGCTTAGGTTGTTGACATTCTCACAAATTGAGTCTCTCTTTCCTAGTAGAGCCGACGATTTTGATGCATAAGAAAGTCCATTGTTTGCTTCGTCTCAATGCTTGTCGTCCCAAAATGTAGCAATTTAGTAGATTATCTTGTCTCGTTTTATAAAAGGAGGGGAATGAGTGTAAGCATGGGGAGTCCTCATAAATTGTTGCACTACCTTATACCTCTCTACAAAAGGGTACCATCTCCTAGCTATCTTCTATAAAACTAGATTCACCAGTTGTTTATTCGCAAGTTTTAGTTCTTTTTAGAATTGCATAAAATGTCTTTTGTTTTTTTTGTTTCCTCTTAGAAGGAAAATGACAGAAAGTCAGATGATGAGAGTTTTTTTTTTCACTTGTTTCGTTGGTTGCCTGGTTAATCTGACTATTTGGTTTTATTATTTATTACAAATACCGTTATTTAAACTAGACAATGTGATTTAAATACTCTATAATTAGAATATTTTAAACAATATAAAATAATAGGAAAGATTAGGCAATTAAACCTTTCCAAATGAAATAACATGTTTTGAAGAATTTCTGTTTATTTTAGTGTTATATTGCTTTAATGAGGAGTAACCATTCATAGTATTAAAACAGGAAACAGACAGACAAGGACTGGGAGAATACATACATGAAAGGGTTTTCTGAACTTTGGAGAGTGTCATCGAGAATTATTAGCCTTGTAAATTTGGAACTCGCTCTCTGAAGTGGACCTGAAGGTGATTTGTTTTTAAGAGCAAATAGCTTGTCACTCACAATTTTTTCACAGGGCTTAAAAATTTGTTGGAACCTGCCTATCAGACTATCAATGTTTCTTTTAATTTTAAATTTTGTTTTTATATTTTAGTTCAAGTTACTTTAATTTGGCTTCATAAGTTCATGCGTAGTGTTAAAGGGTATTGCAGTCCCTCATTGTCTTGGTCCACTTATCGCCTGGCATCTGGACCTGTCATGTTAGGGATAGACATCAGCTGTATATGACACCAATATGTTTTTTTACCCTTTCCCATCAAAGTTTTCATGGCACCATGACACATTTACTAACTGAACATTTGTACAACTTCACTCCTGGACTTAAATCAAGGTAAGATTGTTTTAAAAGCAGTTTCAGTCTGATTCCTGCAGACTCACCGTTTAACTACACAAAACAGTAGGTTTAAAAAGAAGCAAAAATTTGTCATTTCTTCCCACCTCTCTTCCTTGCATGGTCACAGCTGGGCCTGGCATCTACCTCCAGCGACCATTGAGTGAGAAGTGAGGTACACACTGTACAGGTTTCCAATCCAATACAGGAAAACACAGCCATGCACACTCACATGTAAGGGTCGTTTAGAGAAACAGTTATATTTTTGAACTGTGGGAGGAAGCTGGAGTACCTGGAGAAAACCCATTAAAGCAGAGGAAAAACATTCCAATTACATGCAGAGAGTCCACTGGCTGTGATTTAAACCCATGACCTGCATCCCACAAAAGAACAGTACTACCAACTGTGCCACTGTGCTGCCCCTTTGTTAAATTTTACATTACTTATAATTTTATGTGCAACTTTGAACCAGAGGATAACTTGGACATGTTTTCCTTTGCATAAACTTCATTAATGCACTGGAAAGAGATTTGGAATATAAAACCTAAAAGTAATGTTGAGTTTGCTACTAAATATTTATGTAATAACCTGCAATTTAAGGACCAGACAGCCTTATCACTTCGCTATGGACCAACATAAAACAATAAAATTGGAAGGTTTCCAGTTGTTTGTGGGAACTTGTGTCATATTGCTATATTGTGTGACATTAAACTCTCTCCTCATTTCAGATTTGTTCTTGATAAACTTTGTGAGAATGGTGTCTACCTCTTAATAGTCTTAATTTAGTATAGGTAATAAAAGTACTGATTTATTAGAAGAACACAAAGCATTTTTGAGAATGTTGAAGTTTGCATAACATCATAGTAACACTTTGGGTGTCTTGTGACTTCTAATGATAAACAATTTAAATCTGACTAATTGCCAGAGATTCTCACACTGACAATGAGCTCAATGTTCTCACATGACAGTGACATGGAAAGCTTTTTTCAACATTTATAGTTTGAATGTGGGAAAGCACTGTCTGTTTTCTTTTATTTCACACAAACCCCTGACACAGACTCTCTCTCTCTCTCTCTCACACACACACACACACACACACACACACACACACACACACACACACACACACACACACACACACACACACACACACACACACACACACACACACACACACACACAAATCTTGCCTGTTTATCCTGTCCAGTGGACCCAGAGGCCCCTGGCTTCAAGGCCAGTAAAGACTAGTTCAGAGTATATAAGCTTTCCTCTCCTGTTTCAGGCCCCTCTTTGCAGGTTACATCTGTTTAATGCATATGTATTGTCATTAAGTCATGAAGTGGGAATGTGACAGGGTGCAAAGGCGGCAACTGACTGTGAGATGATTAGCACCTGTGACTGTAAGGATTCTTGTTAAATCCTTATCAAAGTAATCTAAAAAACAACCATGTGTTTTTTATTTTTTTATTATGTTGTTAAATTTACTTCACAAAGTTGGCCAATGAAGCAAAGTACATAAGAAAGTACAGATTTATCCCAAGTAAGAAAAATACTTTTGTACTGAAGCAAAGTTCAGTCCGGTAACTCAACTCTTGACCTGACTCTGGCAGGCAAATCGCCCCGTTCCCCCGTACGTCAGGGCATATGTCATTTCTTGTTGAGACTTAAAGGTGTGCTGAGGAAAGAAGGGAGCATTTTTCACCCTCAGGGTCTACTACTGAAGACATAATGGGAGCTGCCTGGCTAAAGGCTTTTTTTTGGTTTCCATCAAATTGAGAGGAGAATGGATCCCAGAGGAAGGTATCAGTGTCCACACGATGTTCTCTGGTCCGGCTGAGGAATGCCAAGAAAAACACAGCGGGTTTAGTGCTCAGGACCTGGAGAGGAAATTACAAGCTAAAGACACTAGATCATAGGATTTTTCCAAGTATTTAAAGCTATTAATCTGATGAATTCCTTAATGACAACATTATAGTTAGCTGGCTACTGCTTTCACTCTGTTTCGATGTCTAACTGAGGACTGGTTTATACACAAATGTTCAAAACTACATGCAACCGAATGTACAGCCTGTCAAAAACACCACAAACCATAAAATAATAGCTGCAGCAGCATTAAAGATTTTCATACATGCTCCACCAACATTTAAATTGTTTCTGTAACTAATGCACCACGGTCTGCTCTAACTGTGACACACTGCCACACACTGGCCTATAAGCAGTGTTGCTGTGTCTGCTCCTCTACCTGACGCTTTCAGCGCATGTCTTTGTTTGGATAAACTTCCAATAGTCCATTCAGCTTGAAATTTTAGATTTTTAACATTCATTTTTTTAAACAATTGCTTAATTTGTGTCTTCTGAACACAAGACTAATTACAGAAGCAGAAGATTAGGTAGAGTAAGAGGAGCAAAATGAAGGATCAGAAAATATGAGGATGATTGAAGGGTGAAAGATGTGTTGAAAGATAAGGGATGGATGAAGAAAGTGAGAAGGTGAGAGAGAACCCACAGCGTGACATGCGGACAGATGGTAGCCATGCTGTATGGCCGCCGAGGAACATGTGATAGCCATGCATCAATATAGAACCTCCCACGCCCCCTTGCCTCTACAACGGACACCTCTCAATGTGCTTTGGAGTATGAGAAAGGGGGCATTTACACAGGTCGGATAGTGTGCTCTAACGCCATGGAATAGACAACTAAATGTTGTATAAGCAGGTCTTTTTTACATAATACAGAAGAGGGTGAAAATCGCTAAAACCACAGGTAAAACTTTGTAGCACATTTTATTGCCACATTTTACAGCTGTGGATGACTTTTGCAGTAAAAGTATCATATGTACAGTAGGGCAACAACAGCAAATGTGAACCTAAAACAGGTAAATACTATATTGATCATTTAAAATTGCTATGGTCAGATAAACAATACATTACTGGGTATCACCATTCAAATTTAAAAAAAAGCCTTAATCTTTTAGCTCTAGATGTTCTCCCCAAAACGTCCCTGTATGGATGCACCTTATGGATGTACCTGCATTCTTTGAATGCATTTAGAATTTATATTGTTTATGCCAATTGAAAAAACCCCTCTCCTCCAAACAAACACAGAAACAAAGATGTTTCCAACAACAATATAAATAATTGTATATCAAACAAAGATTAATCCTGAATACTTGTGTTATGTGGTTTTTGTTTTTCTTCTTTAATAGTCAACGTTTTCAACATGCACTCAAAGTGTACGGACTTTTGTATCAAAATGGAGCTTTGAAAAGTCAGTGAAAATGGCAGGTTTGTTGTGATATCAGTATGTATCAGTTCATAAAGCAACAGTGAATTTCATTATTTTCGCAAGAACTCAATTTGTTAAGTGGTCACAGAAAATATCTGTTTACTCTTTTCATTTATTTATCTTAAGGTGCTGCTAAAAGATAAATGTGAATATTAGCCACATGTTTTTCAGACATTTGAAACTCTATTTGAATACTGTTTAGTTTCAGGAGGTGTAATACAAGACAGACTTTTTTAAATTAAAAAACTGTAAGAACCCTCTAATAAGCAATTTTTTGTTAAAGCTAAATATAAGAAATAAGCTCAAATTAACAGATTGGCGAAATGTTTTGGGATAACAATCAAACATATTTTTGAAACTGCAGATATGAAGAGCATATTAGAATGAACCTAATTGTAGAAATATATTTGCTGAGCCAAAGTTACTACAGTTACAAGTTACTAAGATCCAAAAAGCTCACAAGGCAACATTTTTGTATAGTTTTAATAAAAAATCAAAACATTGCTGAATAGAACTTGTGTAACTTCATTTGTATTTCAATATATGGCAGATTTTTTGGCTTTACCATGTCCAACAATTTTTAAGGTAATATAACAGAATGTATAGTTTCTCTTCCCCTTGCATCATGTGCCTTTCTAAAATTATCCACCCATCTTATTTATCCACTCCTTTTTTTAACCTGTCTCTTACTTGGCCTGTTTTCCTCATCATTCCCCTTTCATCGCATCCCTGCAGGTTGGTCTGCTCAGTCCGTTGTGTTGTTTAATATGCACAGCCCATTCTTGCTTCTTTATTATTGTCCCACTGGCGGGGGAGGCCCTTTTCTTTGGCCAGACAATGGGTGGTGTCTTGACAGAGAGCATGGTGGTCATGTCCCATTTGCCACCCTGCGCTATCTCTCTATCCTTCCCCACTTTTCCCCAACCCTTTTCAATAGCACCCTAATACTGTTACAGGAGAGAAAGACCTGGGAGCCTTCAATACGCCCCAAGCCTTCGGGGCCACTGCTATATACATACTATTAGCATAATTATAGCCTGGGAGAGAGAAACAGAAGAAGGAAGATAGATAGAGAAAAACAGGCAGCAAAGGTGTTTATAATGTGACGGAAGCTTACACCCAACATTCGACGCACACATATGCAGAATCGAGAGGACATTCCTTTAAATGCTTCAATAGATGTTGTATTGGATTTGTCTTGACCTAATCACTTGCAATAGTTCACTCTGAGCAGGAATCTGTGGGTGGGCAATTCCCATTCTGGTTCCATGGTTGCATGACTTTGAACTTGAACTTGGACCCTTGGGTCACACAGATTGCAATTGAACTGAGAAGGGATCTATTCCCCCACATCACACCCTCCCCCCATGGAAATTGGACTGGGAAATGCAAGCTGAAACAGATATAGTCCTGACTGATTGTTTATCTGCAAATATGTACCTATGTACATGATTGTACATAGGTACAGTTGTTCCAATCTTTAGTATCTTCTATGTTTTCTTTTATATTTTGAAAAAAACAGGCTGATTGGTTCTTAGGTGTGTGTAATCATTTCTTGTGTGCGTGTGTGTTGTTGTGTCTCAAATGGTGACTCAGAGGTAAATGTGTTTTAAAAAAAAAAAGGTATTGAAACCTAGTGAAAACTAGTTACTTGCATTGTTAAAACATAAATTGCCTTCAACAAACCAATGATTTTGTCTTTGTGGATAGATTTAACTTTTTTTTCCTGCTTCAAGATTAAAAATAAAACAAGCTTGATAATGATTAAAAATTAAATAGATAATGGTTTCCTTATTTATGTATTTATCACTATGCAATGTCTTGGCTGTGTCGTAATTTTTTTGTTGTTAATAACAGTTAAGTTCTGTTATTTATTTATTTTTTAATTGTATTTATGTTTCTGAAAATATATAATCCCTTTCTCTTATTGCCTATTGTAATGTGAAAGCCCTAGAACAAAAAATAAATAAATGAAATAAAACTCCAAACTGTCTCCTGTTTTGGGGCAGCATTGCATATGTGATTATTTATCTAATCTAATTTATATTCATAATGCTGTTTAAAAAGTTCAGCAACAAAATATTTGGTTACAGAGAAATTATGTTATTTCAAGTTGCTGCTTAGTAACGGCATTGCATAGTAAAGAGCTTTTGAATAATAATGGTAAACATAGTTTAAAACTGTATTGTTCTTTCCTTTTTGAAGGTGCCCTTGTATTTCTCTCACCTGCTAAAATCTACCACCACCAAAAAAAGGTGGTTTCTTTGGCATCTATTTTACTTCCTGTGCATCATTACACAAACTTACTTCTCTTCCAAATACAGCAAAAGACTGCATAGCAATAGAAAAAGCAAACTCCTCACAGCCACTGGACCAGTCATCCTGTTTTAGGGCTGGCTTTAAAGCATGTCACAGGACCTCATGCATAGTAAACAGTGCGGCCTCCATGGCTGACTGGTGAGCAATTTGCCTCGTAGATTGCCTGGCCCCGGGGCCTTGGTGCTATGTTTATGTATGAGCCCTCCTGTTTCATATGTATCGGCGCTGGATCATTTTCTGGTTTCTTCCCTCCCTGTTTTTTCCCTTGCAGAACTGATGGCATATACTTAGAGACACAAGCACACACTGGGCAGTGCACACAGTAACAAATAAGCATGCAGTTCAGGCAGACAGATATATAACATAAACATTAAGAGCGATGACCTACACAAGGGGTGACACCATCCTAGCAGATTACACTATTGTCAGTACAAATAGAAATTTACTATACGTGTCGCAGCTGCTGCTTCGAGCTGTAGCAGTTTTGTTGCATAGTGAGTTGAGATGTTTTTGGAACAGATTCCTTGAAATTATATTCCGATACTATTTCCTTGCAGTCATAACTGCGTTCCTATGCTAAATAAACTACTTACATTCGACTTCTATATTGAAGCTTAAAGACCAGAAATTCTGTCTATGCATTAAAATATGCTGTCATATACTGTAGCTTAAACGTAAAAAAATTATCTAACAGCCAGAAAGTCTAATGTATATTACTGGGATTTCAATGTTATTTACTGACAAGTAGAAGTGCACCTTAAGTTGAAGAAAAGTGTTTTTTAGAGTACCAAGAATAAAATCTGGAAGCACACACTTTTACTAATACTTTTCAAGACTGAGTAGAAACCATGCTCTCAGAGGGGCTTAATAATCAAAAATGGATGTAGATTTATGAAAAAAATATAACAATAAATTGTTTTCAGGCCACGTCTAGGATGTGAATAGTAGATTTTCTTTACCGGGCACCAGGAAAGAGAGATCATTTTTATAACCTACCGTCTGAACAAGAATTTGTTCAGGACATTATCTCAATCCTATATTTCTCATGAGCTAAAGCAGCTGTTTTATTATAGCTATACTGTCTGAATCATATAAAATTATTTGCAATAAACTTGTAGCATTTACATAATTTAGTCCTGAAAATAAACTGTTACCCCTAAAAAATCAGTTAAAAACAGTCAAAACTATTTCTTCAAATGCCATAAGAAATATAGAGACCTTCTAAACGTTGGAGGAGCTGCAGATATCCTCTACTCATATGGAATGATGTTTTGGCGGAAAATATATTATTCCAGTCTTCATGTTATTGTGGCAAGAAGTAAACCCTTGTTGAAAGACAGAAAGCTATTATGTTTTTGATGTTTACCATAAGCCATGTAGGAAACAAGGCAAATAAAGACTGTGCCATACCCCTGTTCTTACATGGTAGTGGCAGAAACATGCCTGCAACTTGGGGATGCTTTCATTCAGTAGAGAAAGAGATGCTGCAGGGTAGTCCTGAAAATAAACTCGTTAAGAACTCAAGAAGAGATGGGTTGGAGGTACAACTTCAAGCAGGACAACAACCATAAACATCCAGCCTAACGGTACAATGGCCTCACCAAATAATCAAAGTCTAGAAGCAAATCCAACTGACAATTTGTAACGAGACTTGACCATTTGTGTTTTCAGACACTCGCCAATCAGTCAGACTGTGCTTGAACCATTTTAGCTTAAAATTCAGTCTGTGCATGTGTGAAGCTGGTAAAGACAACCCAAAAACTGTAGTGAAACATAGTTCTGTAATGTATTTACTCAGGGGGGCTGAAAGGAAATTTTTAAAATCTAATTGTTTTAGATTTTTTGTCATCTTTATATTGTTGCTACTTTGTCCCACTCTATCACTCAAAACCCCAAAATAATACATTTACATATAATGCTAGACTAAGTGTAGAGAACTGAGAGAATGCAATATGAGAATCTGAAACTCATTAGATCATCATTCCTTACCCTGTAACTATTTCCTTTCTGGGTCTCTTAATATTTGAGCCCCTATTTTGCCTAGTTGTTTATTGAGAGTGTAGATAGCTTTTAAAGAAACACAAATGCCATCTTTGACTGCCAGGGCCCAACATGAGATTCTCATAAGAATTATTTACAACATCAAAAGTCGGCCAAAGATGTCCTCTATGTGTCAGCTAAGGGCAAAGCATTTCCAAAGGGCCTAATATGTAATGGGTTTCATAGGACGCAATTTGTTTGATATGAAATGATCCTCAGCAGACACAAAGTGGACCCCATTAGGAAGCGAGCAGATTAGTGCAGTCCTCCGAGGGTCTGTGGCTCAGTGTCAGTGGTGGAGGACACTTCTTATCTTTCATTAAGCGCACACAGCAAAGCGGACTCACCAGCCCTGGAGGGGAGGGGTGGCATGGGTAGACTTCTGAAAAGGGAAAAAAGGGAGGGCACACAAACTGGTTTAAAAAAAATTACTTCCTCATATCAAGGTCCCATCTGTAATTCAATACTGGAAGCTAGAGGCTGGGAGGAATGTACAGCATCGCTTCTCTTCAAATGCCAAAACCAACCAGCAGGCACTGAAGGAAATGGGGCTGAACACAAATAGACAAATGTACTCCCACGTAAGTAAGTGTAGGCACACAAACAGAGAAACACTTGCTTATGGTTGTACAATCAACAAACATTTTGACTCATGCTAATGTCTTGAACATAGACAAACCACAGAACTAAAAGCTCCTCTGTGACACAAGGGGGAATATTGCTCCTTGCAAACATACATCCACACGCAGAAGAAGTGGCAGAATGCCATGTGGGTTCATGCTTAATCTCCATTTGTTAATGGTCGGCATGTGCTAATTACTGTCACCATGCACTAGGGGCCTTCTCTGGCCAATCACCAAGTAGACTAGCCTCTGACCGGCCAATCACTGGCTGGTCTACCCTCTGAACTAAAAGGGCTTTTGGGAGAGGAGACTTCTAGCTGCAGTGAAATTGGTTTTGGAATAATTGTCCAATGTTGGAGCATGATGTGTGTATGTATGAGAGAAGGAGAGGATGGAAACAAAGAAATTGGGAGTGTGTGTCTAAGTGCCTCCTTGGGTCTTTGAGAGTGTGCACATGTGGCACTGCGAATATGCAAGCTGGTCCTACTAAATGTGTGCAGGCAGCAGACAACTGAGTAGAAAGGAAAAGAAAGCCTGAATGCATGCCAACTCAACCACTCCACCGACTCAAAGGCAGCAGTAATCCAGTGTTGACATCGTAATAGTCATGAGCTTAGTGTCAATTAGATAAAAACTATTTGCTTACTATACTAGAGTAAGTGGATAGTACCTTTTAAGCACAGAAAGCTATGGAATACTATCTTAAGGATGAAGTAGGGGTTCAGAGACTTTTTCATACAGGCTTTCCAACTCAAACCTTCTCAACAAATGTTTTCTCAAGCTTTACACACAATATGTGCTGCATTATTCTTTTTATTGCTGTGGGGATAGATGCTGGGTAGTTGTAATTGTTCCTAAGTCTAGTAGACACTTGGACTAAAATAAAAATGTTCTAATCACATGCTTTTAAGGCACCTTTGCTATGAATTGGCCAATCAAACCAACATGCAAACATAAAAAATTATATAAAAAAAACTTATAAGCTCCTTTAAATTATTGGAAAATGTGTTAACTATTTAAAACTACTAATAATATAAGAGTTCAGCTGATAGTGCAATTTCAGAATGATTCAAATGATTAAAAGTTCACTTGTTCACTATAAACTGCTCTACAAAAACTAATTTCTCACCCATCTTATTTCTTCGCTTGAGGGTTTTTTGCAGCACCTTACCTGCTCTTAGGACTGTGATCTTGTTGGCCAAGATATCAGATATTTCTCCAGATATCTGCTAGAGCCACTTCACCAGTGTAGGGCTAACCTGAGTGCTTTCGAGTGCTTAAATTACCAGCCTCTATCTATCTCTTTTCTGCCCCTTTGGTGTTTCTTCAGCTTCTTGTGTTCTTTTCTTAGTTATGCCATTCAATGTATCTCTTTCTTGCTATCATCATACAGCCTGCTGTAAGATCCAGGATCCTCTGCACAGCCTGAATCTGGGATCTTGTCTGATACGACTGATGTGGGCTTCTCTTTCCTCATGTGCTCAATGTCTGTTTCCGTGAAATTAAATTTTTAACCATCTCCATGATAATTTTCTCTGTAAAGTCTTTCAGTCTGGTTTGCTTTTAGCCAATGGTATGCGTTGGTCCTGTTAGTCACTTCCTTAAACTGTTGGTGGTTTATCCCATGCATGGATTTTTCGTGTTTTGGTTTATTTAGTTCCTTTTATTACAGTTTAAATTTTGTGAGATTTTAACTTCATGAATCATCTTCATGATATATTTTTGAAACTTAAATGCTTTATTTTGGATAGTGACTCTGGTGCTTACTAGGCTGTTGCCTTCTTCTGAGGACCCATATATTTTAACATTATTGCTTTTTTCCCTTATTTGGCCATTATATCATCCAAGCAGGGAGTCTGTTATTGCTTTTCTTGTGGATTCTTAAAGGTTACTAATTGCCATTGGTATTCCACGGTACTTGTAATGCTTTGCAAGATTTGTTATTCTCCCTTTACAATTAACTCTGTGTGCATTACCTTCAATCTTTTTGTCACATCTGGCCACATTTTCTCAGCCTGAAAGACATTTTGATTTCCCTGCTTTACATCCTGGTGTTGTGAACAGTAAGTCAATAAACTGCTCATTATTAGCATTCGGCTGGATGTCATCCGTATACAGTTGGTGACTGATAGCGGTCCAATTTCTACAGCAGTGGAAACAGTGCATTTCCTTCCCTACTTTTCAAATTTGGTGAAGATATATGATAGTGACTTCAAACAGGCCTAAGGGATGCATCCCAGTTTCCACTTGTGTTCCATTGAGTGATATAATGACTTGTAATCAATACAGGCAGTTAACAGCTATATATATATATATATATATATATATATATATATATTGAACCCAGAGCCTTCAGTCTATTGCGAATAAATTTTATGCATTCTTCAGCCTGAACATACAATCTTAGGACTTTTTCTTGGTCCATATGGTTCTGAATTGAATGCTCACTTGTGCAAGCAAATATCTCAACGTTTTGATGTGAATCTGGAGTCTGAATCTGAGCTCTGCTGCCACACTAAAAACTCAAATTAAAAGTGACTACTAAGTCAAAGTATTGAAATCAGGGAAAATTCGTAAACATAAAATTATAAGTCGACAAGACTCTGAAAGAGACTCTTCCTAATTTGCAAACCATTGCTTCAGCTGAATTTATCCTGCAACATGAATATCAGCAAGATCCCATAAATCTGCCTATTACAGTTGCAGCTTTTGACAGAGAACCCCATCTGACCTCTCCAAAACATTTTAAAGGCAATCCTGATCAACTCCAACTTTAACATAATGTGAAATTCCCTTTGAGCACTCCAGAATTGCATATGTGATCTCACTTCTAGCAGGCAAAGCTAAACAATGGAGCACTGGGGAATGCCAAAATGATTAGATTTCCTGCTATTTCCTAAGAAAATTGTTAAACTTTTAGATGTGGTTCTTTAGGATCTAGAGGCAGCTAGGGGTCTGTAATCATTTAAATGTAATCATTTAAATGAGGCAAACAAAGTGTTAGAGTTTACATAAAATTTAATCTTCTTAAGATTACTGAGAAGGTGAGCTTGATTTTTATCAAAAACCACCAAGAGATCATTTTTATTGCCATCCACTCTTCAAGGGGGCACATGGCTTAAAAGGCACAATGAACTGGCAAAGCAAAGAATGTCTTGGTTGCTCTAGATCCTGTTCAGCTATTTGTCTTCTT
This sequence comes from Orestias chungarensis, assembly GCA_032876305.1. Taxonomy (NCBI): domain Eukaryota; kingdom Metazoa; phylum Chordata; class Actinopteri; order Cyprinodontiformes; family Cyprinodontidae; genus Orestias; species Orestias chungarensis. Next base: position 2,340,163 of record JAVLVB010001002.1, on the reverse strand, counting down.
CTACTCATCCTACTTTGGTTGCTGCAATTGGCCAAACCATATTTCTCCTAGATTCCCCTGATTACCATAACCTGAGGATGGCTTTTGTTAATAATAGGGAATGGCTAGTTTTTTTCTGTTTAATATGGTTTTCCTCTTCTGTGCCGATGGAACCTCCATGTTATAGTTCCTAGGTTAACTGAAGAACCCCTTTAAATAAACCTAGCTGAAAACTGCTGTTAATTTCACTGGATCTTTCCTTGTGACTGAAAACTGTAGAGCTTAAACACTATTCCAGTCTCTGAACGGACAACTCTCAGTGACTGAAAACAATTACAAAGTTTTCTAATATTTATAATTTTAATCACCAGTTCTTTCATAATTACAGTCAGATTAATGCTTTGACCTGGGGTAACCAGATACCAATTCACCAGTTTGGGGACAAAGGCTATGTTTGTGTGGGACAATGTGTGATACCAATGGATCAAGGTAGTAATAAAACATTTGAAAATATAACCATCTCTATTCTGCCCCTTTGCTTAAAACATTACAATGCTTTGCTATTTGGTTGATTCAGTAGTACATAACCTGCAAACAAAACGTAAATGTATCCTATTTAAATGCAACTTTCCCAAGTTTTCTCATGTGAGTCAGCATGATGCTTTTGTAGCACTTACGGCAACATTAAATATGAATTATTGATGATAGACCAGTATTAGGCTCGTAGGAAGAGCAGTAATTGGTTAAAATAACAATTGAGCAGAGAAAACTGAGAAAAACTGAGAAAAACACCACAGACCAAAAGTTAAGTTTAGAATTGCCGACTACCAGCGCTGTGATTGGCTGATAGATATGACCTTTCAACTTCAACTGATAAAATAAATTACCAAAACCATGAAATAATGTTTTTTTAATTATATTTACCTATTTTAGAAATTTTTAATATCACCAAAATAAATGATTTAAATGAGGAAATTATTTTTGCTTTTTATTTTATTAAATTACTATTTAATTACCAATGTCTATTTTGACCTGGGTTACACTTTGATGCTATTTCACAGTCCCTCTCAAGTTAACACACCTGACAGTGTGCAATCTAACAGAACAGACAATCAAGGCTGCAATTATATTGTAGTTTAATGTGCCTTTTGTCCAACAACTGAGAGCAACAAGATTACCCCAGCACAACTCCAAACACCACATTAAAGTGTTTGCTCTACTAGAACAATACTGACCAACATATTTAAGTAGAACATGGAGTACATAGGCTGCTTATCTGTACAAAATAAAACTCACTCAGATCAGAATCACATAAATTAGCTACACAAAACAAATGTATTTAAAAAGGATCTGCATTTACTGGACTATGCCAGCTAAAGTCACTACATAAAATAAGAAATAAAATAAATAAAACCAGAAATACACATCAAAACTGGTTAAATAAAAAAACGCGATACGTTTTCTGTGAGTCTGGCATCGTCTGTGTCGTCTCACGTCATATTCACCTCCGTGTGTGGCGGAAAACTGACTCAAGGACACTTTGACTGGTTTCACCCAGGATAGATAGTTTCCCAGTCTGCATTGTAGCCTCATGTCCGCTTCATGGCCGCTGTAGTCATGCTGTCCTCCTTGTCTCTCTCATCCTATGGTCTCACCCTATCGTTCTGACATGATAGAACAGCCCGCCCCCTATTTGATAAATGGCAGACTATAACTGACTGTCAATAACAATGCGGGACAACATCTCAATTTGCGGGACGTGTGAAAAGTAATAAAAATGCGTGACTGTCCCGCTCAAAGCGGGATATCTGGTCATCCTACTCCAACCTTGCATTCCTCTATCTGAGTATCAAGTTGGCCTGCAGAAATTGTGTTTATGCCTCTTAATTCTTCCTACTGACATGCTTTTGGGATCTGCCCGCCTGAATCTGCCTCCACATGCCTGACGTTGTTTACCCACAGGTACCGATACACGCCTGATCCACCGATCCTGACACTTGATTAAGCTTCCATGGTTTTGACATAGTTTATATATATCCTGAAAACACTTTCAAATTCCCTGGTTAGTAAACCAAAGCAATCTCCTAGTGGAGTTTTACTGTGGCTGTTCCCAATCTGATGCTGTCACCCAAAAGAAGCTTACAGTCTCTCAGACCCATAGTTACATCATTCCACTCCCTCTAGCCAACTATGCAGATTAACTAAAATTTAGCATCCTCGTCCTCCCATGGATACTGAAAAAAGATTATTGGCCCCGCTGCTAGTGGTTTCCTGCATTTCTACTACAAAAACATTTAATACAAAAATTTTTACATTGAACTTTTGTGTCTGACTCAAATTCTATGTCCTCATACTAAGTCATTACAGAAGTAAGAGTTGGAAACTGTCTGACTGAATACGTATGTTGGGACCAGCCATGATGGACTGAAATACTACAAACATGGAGACTGGTATGAGACCTGTTGGTCTCACTACATTAACCCACTAAGTTGAACGGGAAATGGAAGAGTTTCAATGTCTATTTAACCACAAAACTTTAGCTGAAAATTTTCTGTCATTCCTGGTTGTTAGACGATGCTGAAGAGGCAGTTTAAAAAATGCCTTCCTGCTAAAAGGGAGTTTTTTCTCTCCATCTTCACTACATGCATGCTCAGCATGAGAGATTGCTGAAAACTGAATGACACAACAGAAGCCATGATCTATTCCATGCTGGGCCAGGAGGAGTCAATAATAAAAATTAATGACTCAATGAAATCTGATGGGTTTACTTAAATTGAAAACTTTTAAGACTAAATTCAATAATAAACTTGATGTACTGTTTGGAATGAGTTATGATTGGATATAAATTATTTTTCTTTTGCAGTGCCTTGGGATGACATGAGCTTGGATTTGGAACTATATAAATTAACTAAACTGAATTGAAATATAAAACAGAATCCTCAGCATCCACCAAAAACATGTTTTTTTTTGGTTTCTTCTACTACCAGTTTATCATACATATGTCTAACTGTGCTGCTATTTGCTGTGAGCTTGAGTTTAACTGCTTCTCCTCTGTGCTAAAATCAACCTGTTCTATACTTTCTGAGCATGTCCCTCTGGGATGAGACCGAGCAATAGAGTCTGGGTGGTGGAACTAGAACATCCTTCTGCCATGGCAGTTTCAAAGACCACCCTTGACTGAGTTATACAGGTTTGCCAGGCACAAGGGATGTTTTAATTTCTTCAATATGTCAGCCCCTTTACTTGATTTTGGTTAACCAAAACATGTGAGGAAGAATTGATTTCCACCCAAGTAGGTTGGGTTTTTATTTAAAATCAAATGTGTGGAATCTGCACATTGGGTCAGACTACTTTTGTTGTCGTATGTAGTCTTTAGAAACCAAATTTAAATGTTAGGAATATATATATATATAATTTTTTTTTTTTTACAAATTCTGAAGCTCCTACAAGTATAAGTACTGTAATGTTATAATGTTTTTAGAGTGTAATAACCTTTCATTTCAGTGACTTGGAATGTGCTTCTTGGCCACAAGTGTGAAACCAAAAAGAATCAAATTTGTTTTAAAAAGCATCTCCAGATTTTTCCATAGGGTGTGTGCATTGCATGTTTGTATGTTTTGAAAAAAAAAAACTGCTTTGCTGTCTTTATAATGACATGGTACCAACTTTTACTAGAAGATATGAGAGGGATATGCAGTTTGTGGGTGGTTCTGATTTTAACCACATTGACTAATACCAAACAGTTTGCAAAAAGACTAAAAAGACTTGTTTCCTTTCTAATCCCAGAACTTTAAAATCTGTCTAGACTGTGAGAGAAAATTGTACAAGAACAACTTCTCTGGTATCCTTGAAGTCTGTAATAAATCCTTAAAGGCTCAATGATAACAACTACTGGGTTAATTTTAAACAACAAAATTTATCTTGGATTTATCCGGTTATTATTGGGTCAGAATCTGATAAATGTATTGCATTCAGAAACATTGTCACAAAAGGCCTCCAGCTACTTATGCAAAAAGAGTGCTGCTCATATAACCCTTTTACACCAACGGCGTTCCGTGCTGGTGCTAGAGCCAGTTCGCCGTTCGTTCCAAGTGCAACCGACAAAGAACCATTTATTTTCCCACACACTGGTGCTAATCCGAAAGCTACGAAAGGTCGCTCCATGCGTATGCGTACGTCACCATTAGATAGATTTAGCGCCAAATCCAACCGCCTCAAGACCACAACACTTTTCAAGCTTGCTAATAATTTGCTCACCACTGCGCTCATAACCTCCCACAGCTATCTTTAGCAACATGTATTGGAACACCAGTTTGGTCCTTGAAGCCCCCGCAAGTTTTTTTTACACTTCAGTGGAGGACCACACAGCCAGCAGGCAGTTTTTCTCCTGCACTGACCCCTGCTGCTTTGACTTCAGGTCCCCTTTGTTTCTTTTGTTGCACAAGCAACTCCAGTGTTGTTTAAAAACGGCCGCTCTTTTCCTGTTTACCGGATATTAGTTGTTCCTTAGCTTCGCCCTCAGTCCCTGACGTTAACACCTTGAACCGGTTCTTTCCTCTGGCCCCAGAAAGAGTTGGTGCCAGCTAAGCACCAGTAAGGACTCTTTCTAGTATATAAGCAAGTTAATCCTGTCCACTGTGACCAAACAGTGGCTCAAGATGAGACACTGCTCTAAAGTCAGCAACCTGATATATCATGTGGGCTTTCATAGATAGATAATGTTTACTCATTAGCATTGACAGCTGATTGAAATTTGATCTTATTGTACTAGAATTAGGATCTTACTGGAAAAGAACAGAGAATAATTTATTTGAATTTTGACCTTTATTCCTCACCAGGATTTTTGTCTTGCAGTGTGTTAAGATCACATTTGTTGCATTTCCGAGTTTAATAAACTGAGGATGAATATGCAAGGTGGTGCCAGAGTTGTAGCACTGTTGTCTTGGAGGAAGATGATTCTGGGCCAGGGTCTTGAATGGAGTTTGCATTACGTCCGATTTCGTTCTATGCATATGTGCACACTTTCTTGCTTTGACATCTTCTCAAAGTCAAAACATAGATCTGTTAGATTATATTGGTGAATGTTGATTGTCTTTAAAAATGCACGCCTTTGTATATCGGATTGGTGAGGTTTCCCAGATGTATCGCGGTGAATGCTTGAGAGGACCAACGACCCAAACATTCTCACCACCATTCCTCTCTGAATAAAGAAGGTGTAGGAAATAGAAAGTGATTCAATATTCAGACAGCAAAATGCCTAAAATACAGATATAAACACAACGTACATGTGGAAAGTTTATAAATTAGAAAATTATTATTTAAATTAGTTTAAGGAAATAGCTTTGTTTTTATCAGCTGTGCATTGCTCTGCTCAATGTTAGGACTACACATAGTCTTTATTGATATATAATATCAATAAGTGTTTAGTTTATACATGAACCTAATTAAAAGTTATAATATATATTTTATGTAAGTTTAAATCAAGAAAAAAAGGTTTTACAGAGGTTTAAGCCTCAAAATATATATATATTTTTATACCACATAAATTCATAAGGACCACAAAAATATATGGAGAAACAAATACATCTACCGAAACTTAAATGCAGGCTCATATTATTCTTTGTAAATATAAATTTTTTTAAATATATTTACAGTTGTGATATCATAGATACCAATATACTTGCAGGATTTTATTTTTGCATTTATTGAAAATATGAAGACCTAAATTCAAGGTCAGCGTTTTAAATATACCTCTTTAATTGCTTGTTAAAACAATAGAAAATACTGCCAACAGCTCATGGCATTTATGCATGGAGGAATGTTAAACACAATAATAACAATAATTAAAAAATAGAGATCAAAATTAGCATCAGGGTATAAAGGAAAGAGGGTTTATGTGACTTTCAACATAGTATGGTTGTTTGGTTATTTCACTGATCTATTGCAATATCCCCACAGACCATCTCTCTGTTTTATGGATAACGAGGCAGCTGACTTATTCATGTCTTAACTTAGGGAAGAATGGGAAGACCAATTTGCGATAAAAAAGGGCAAATGTTACTAACCCTAACCACTTGTTATAACTCAGCCTGGAAATGAGCATCCTGCAACCAAGATAAATTGAATACCATCTCTGAATTTATAAATTGTAGAACCTTGAAACAGCGGGGACAATAGTCAATCCAGGTGGTATTCATTCATTTTTTTGGTCTCAGTTATGTCCCCCATTATCAGTTTCGTTTCATTTAAATATCACAACCTGCCTAAGTATTGCTGCTCCCTACTGGGTTCACTATAAACCAAATCCCAGTCCAATGGAGGACATTTTAGTTGAGCCAACATACGCATTTGCAAAATGGATGTGCAGCAAACAAGTCAGAAACATCTGTGTTAAATGTGGCTTGGCAAACTTTAGAAGCGCTTCCAAAGTCTTTTTTAGCATCTTCACCATCATTTTCAGCATAGAAAAACAGGAGACGTGACTGGGAAAATGGGAGAAAATGTACTTGCATTGGCATGGCTATTTGTGGGCAATTCTTTCTCTTGTCTCTACACCTCTCTTTTGATTCTCCCAAACAGCCATCATATATGTATACTAGCTATTTAACCAAACATTTTCCTGATAGAGAAAAGAAAAGACTGAGCTTGAGACTGTTGACTTGAGAGCATAAATACAGCTGTTAGAAGTCACCTTGAGGATTTTTAGCATTGGTGTAAAGATTATATTTTTAAATCCAGATAAAGCTACATTTGTACCCGATTCAAAATGTGGAGCTAATTTTGTTTTAGATTTTCATGGGGGTGATGTTGAGATCATGACAGGGCTTGCAGTGAATTCCGGCATTTATTTGGTGTTCCATATTCTGGCTAATAGCATCTTATAAATCGGCTCTTCTCAGCCTGAGACTCATGTCCTGTTCTAGCACACCATGTTTCAAGTAGCTATTTTACTTCCAAGGCCTGGGTTTTGAAACAAGGTCACTTATTCTCTAGAAAACTTAAGAAGCCAAAGTTCAGTGGCAGTTCCTTTTCCCTTTTCTGTTCTGAAATTAGAAGAGCTTTCAGTGAGGTCACTTAGCTGGCATATGAATAATAGATTTTAATTGATTTAACCTGGTCCTGAAGTGGGCTAAAATGTAAGCCCTGTCATTTTCAGAGGTCAGCAAGAGGGGAGCATGGTCCAGCACACATCTTTAAAAGCCCCTTGACGTGAGTCCCGGATGAAATATTTACACCATTGGGAGGACTGACCTCCTGCATCAAGAACCACGTTGTGATCTCCAATTGATTTTTGACAAGACAATTGGGGCGCGACAAAATGCAGTCAGTGCTGTCCAGGCCAGCTCATAGGTTCTTAAAATCTCAGAGGGTTTGGTGTTATTTGAGAACAAAGCAAGGTCAGCAATGTCATGAGATCACTCTATAGGAAACATTTCTAAGAATAATTTTTTAATTAGATAGAAGAATTACACATATTGCTCATCTAAATCAAACAGAATAAAAAAAATGCTTAATTTGTTGTACTTAAACAAAAAGAAAATACTTCATAAATTGTTTCGTTTTTACAAGTGGATTTAGAGAGAAGTTAATATTTCATAGTTTTGTATGGGAACAAAGCCTTAAATATACAGCCTTTTTGAATTCCTGTTAAATATCAGTGTTCTGCAACTCTCTTTCAACTCTTTGGTTGTTGTGCATCAGGTTTGTAAAGTCGAGCCCTAGTAAGAGCTAGTTCTGGGTTAAAGGTCATAAACTTTACAACTAAAAATTTAAAAGCATAGTGAGACAGATAAACAAAATCATCAACCTAAAATGAACTAGTTTGAGTTGATTCGTAATTTAACTTAATTAAATTATTTTGTCATGTCCCTATTATGCTATATTTTCACTGAGAGATGCTACAGGAGTCAGTGTGGTTCGGTCCCTAAGGCACCAATCGTGGCCCAGTTGTAGGTCAGTGCAAAAATTGTACAGCAAGGTGGATGTTGCATAACAAAAAGTTTAAAAAAAAGTTGATAATGGCAATACTGAAAGTTCAGGCATGAGCTCCCTGATTGCATGGAGGGGACTGTTCACATCTGCATGAAATAATGTTGAATGGCAACAAAATTAGCAATGTAAATTTATTCAAAACATTAATATGACTTATCGGAAACAGAACATAGATCAGTGAAAATTATAATGAATCCTTTGCTCTTGATTTGTCTTGTTTTATTCTTGTTTTATTAAATATCTAATAACTATTTGTATTTGTTTACTCCCCAAATTCTTCCTCAATATATCTAATAAATTAATCTTCTCTTTAATATGTTCATATTCCCTCTTCATATAACTTGTTTCTCTTTCGTACCCACGACATTCTAATATGACTTGTTCAATTTTTTCTAACATTCCACATTGTTCACATTTGCCAGTATTATGTTTTTTCATTTTAAAAAGTGTATAATTTAATGCTGTATGCCCAAACCTTAACCGTGTTATTACTCTTTCCTCCTTTCTATTTCTTCTACCATTTCTTTTTTCTCCTACTCTCTTCTGAAGTTTATAAAACCAAATCCTTGTTTTCTCTTCATTTTTCTATCAGTTTTTCTTTAACAATACTCTTTGCCTCAGATTTACTTAATTTAACTGTAAAACTAATAGGATTTTGAATTGCCCTCTTTGCTATTTTATCTGCCCTCTCGTTTCTTTCTACTCCAATATGTGCTGGTTCCACACAAATATAACTATTAAACCTGTATTTTGTATTATGAATAATGTGTGAAATATTTCTAATAAGATATCCATCCTACTATCAGATTTATTACATTTTAATTCTTCTTAAATCTAACGGCATTTCTCCCATTTCTATTTCTATTGCTGCTGTTGGTGTGGTTTTAAATGCTCCAGTACATAATCTTAGTGCCTGATGTTGAATAATGTCTAATTTAATCAAATGTGTTTTAGCTGCTGAACCGTAAACTATACAACCAAAATTTAAGTTAGATCTGATCATGCCTGTGTAAACCTGTTTTAGTGATTTTCTATCTGCTCCCCAGTCACTGCCAGCCAAGCATCTCAAAATATTTAACACTTTTTTATATTTATCAATAAGTTTTTGAATATTTATATTCCATTTTAGTTTTCCATCAAACCATATTCGTAAATATTTTATACACTTAACTTGCTCTAACTCTTGGTTATATCATTTTAATTTTATTTCCTTATTTATTTTCTTCTGATTAAATATCATTACTTTTTTTTGCAACTGAGAACTTAAATCCCCATTGCAACGCCCATTTCTCTATTTTAATAATAACATCTTGTAATTTCTTTTCAATAAAATCTAAATTTTTCCCTCTTTTCCAAACAGCTCCATCATCTGCAAACAGTGAACATCCCATTTCTTTTCCAATATCTTTAAATACATCATTTATCATAATTGAGAACAGTAATGGACTTATGATATTAACGGACTTACTCCCCTGTGGAGTTCCATTTTCTACAATATATTTTCCTGAGATTACTTCACCAATTGTAACTTGTATTTTTCTGTTTGTTAAAAAGTCTTTAATCCATTTAAATATTTTCCTTTTAATGCCCAACATGTATAATTTAATTAATAATCCCTCCACCCACATCATATCTAATGCTTTTTCTATATCAAAAAATATCGCCACCACACTTTTCTTTATTTACTTGTGCTCTTCTAATTTTATCCTCTTAGCAGAGCGTTGGATCATTAGTACTCCTCCCTTTTCGAAAACCACTTTGATATCTTGACACATATCCTTTATCATTTAAATAATATAGTAGCCTATGATAAATCATTTTTTCCATTATTTTAAATAGATTTGATGTTAAAGCTATTGGTCTGTAATTTTCTGCGTTTGAATGATCTTTTCCTGGTTTAGAGATTGGTACTATAGTTGATTCTTTCCAATTCAACGGTAATTTTCCCTCCTCCCAGATTTTATTATATAATTGTAATATAATATCTTTCGATTGTTCACTGAGTTGTCTTATCATTCTATACCAAATTTGATCTTTACCTGGTGCTATATTTTTTGTCTCCTTAAGTGCATAATATAATTAGACTTTTGTAAACTCAATATTTAACAAATTATTTGTCTCTTCAACACTCTGTAATACATCTTTATATTTAAGTTTTGTATTTTCTCTTCCTTTTCTTACCTCTTCACTAATATTATTTGAACTGTGAATTTTACTAAATTTTCTTGACATAATTTCAACTTTATCTTCATCTTTTATTGTATTTATATTATCTATTTTTAATACAGGATATTCAAACTTTCTCATTCATTCTTTTAATTATTTTCCAAATTTTTTCTATTTTTGTTTCTTTCCCTATTGTACTACAAAAATTTCTCCAATATTCCCTTTTTGCATTCTTAATTGTTCTCCTCACCATTGCTTGCTTTTTTTTATAATCAATTAAATTCTTATAAATGGCATTAACCTTTTAGTACTTTAAATGCTTTATTTCTTAATTTTATTGCTTCTTTACATTCATTTGTCCACCATGGTACCATTTTCTTATCATATTTATACCCTACTTCCTTTATAGAATTATCTGCTGCCTCCATAATTATCTTACAAATTTTTTCATTAACATCATTTATATCCATTCTCATATGTACTTTTTCTAAGTTTATTTGACTCAAGTATCTATATTTAATCCAGTCGGCTTTATTAAAATTCAGTTTTTTATTTACCTTTATATTCTTTTTATTTAAAGTTAATCCTACTCTTATTGTAATGGGATAATGATCACTACCTATTGTTGAATTTTTATCAATGAACCACTCACAAATACCAGCTAAAACATTTCATACTATTGTAAAATCAATAACCGATTCCATCCCTGTTCTTACATTAATTCTTGTTCCCCTCCCATCATTAATACATACAAGATTTTTTATATTTCCATTAATTCTTCTATAACTTGTCCATTTTTATCATTACATTTACCCCACACTGTACTATTTGCATTAAAATCCCCACACCAAATTACTTTCCCTTCCAAATATTCATTTAACTCCTCCATAATTTCAAATGATAATGTTTTACATGGGTTATAAAAATTTATTATTTTAAATTTACCTTCTTGTTCCCATATCTCAATTACTATATATTCCATTAGTTTCCCTTTCCCTAATACCTGATATTGTATCCCTTGCTTTATAAATATTCCACATCCTCCTCCAGTTCCCTCCTGTCGATTTCTTCTTACACTATCATATCCTTTGATCACAAAATCTAATGCTGTTTTTAACCATGTTTCCTTAACACAAATTATTTCTGGTTGTTCTTCAAGACTGTCAATATAACCTTTAAGTTGTTGTCCGTTAGCAACTAAACTTCTTGCGTTCCACTGTAATATTAGCATAAACTACTTTCACCAGATGGTCCTGGTCTTCCATCTACCTCCAACTTTTTGTATATGTTCTCCCATGATCCTTCTTTAAACCCCAAAAACTTTTCAGCTCCTCTCACTATTAGTTTAATCTTTCCAGTTTTATGCTTGGCTTAGTTAGTGCAGTTGATAACATATGCTCCAAATAATATTAGTTTTTCTACTGATATTGTAACATTTTCTTCTGACTGTTCTTTGCTTTGCTGTGGATTTTGAGTCGCTGTTTGTTCAACCTTTCTTGGTTTCTGTTCCTTCACATTTTTAACTGCTTCTGCGAAGCTTATGTTTTTAGTCATTTTAATCTGCATAATTTCTTTTGCCTTCTTCCTTACTTCACATCCTCCATACGTAACTCTATGTTGCCCTCCACAGTTACAACATTTTTCTTGTATTTCTTCCTTACATTCATCAAACTTGTGATCTTCACCACATTTTGGACATCTCGGCTTTCCTTTACACACTGCTGCTATGTGTCCATACCTTTGACACTTGAATCAACGAAGTGGTGGAGGGACATAAGGTCTGACCTGAAAACTGAGATAACCGATTTTGATGTTTTGTGGTAACTCCTTTTCTTCAAATTCAATGAGGATTGACAAACTTCCTACTCCGTTTATTGTTTTTGACAGTCTCTTCAAGTTATTCACTTTTGCACCAACAATACTTCTCTTTAGTTTATCAAGATCTTCATCTAAAGGGATCCCATAAATCACTCCTCTAATTTTTTTATTTTCTCCCACAATTTTTTTCTCCAACACAGTTTATTTACATATATTATCCACATTTAAAGCCTTATTCTTTTGTTCTTCATTTTTACAAACTACCAATAGGTTTCCATCTTTCAAAATCTTTACCATTTCAACATCTCCAATCTTATTTTTTATTTCTCTTGATACCACAATGGGGCTGATGTTATCCTGTTGTTCCTCATTCTTAAGTCTTAATATTCTTTTAAATTCCTCCCTAACAATTTTCCTCCGAACTATCCTTTCTTCTTCTGAGCTACTTCCTTCCAGTTCTTGTTTGTTTCCTTGATTATCACCAATTCCCCTTCCTTTATCGATTTTATGTCTTTCACGTCCTCTCCCTCTTCCTTTCTTCACTTGCGTCCACCTTCCAAAATCCATGTCTTCCTCATTTCCTACCTCCATTTCCATCCGAACCATTCACATACCAGTTTATGCTCAAATCCGCCTTTTCCAACTCCGATATATTTTGTGTTTTGTTTTCGCCGCCGAACTGTCTGCTTCCGCCAACTCCCCGTCTGTCCCTCTGATTGGTCAAAACAACAACTACTACTACTTCGGTTGAACAACTTATACGAGTAAACAGTTTGTTCATTTTCACTTAGAAGCGTCTTCCCAGCCGTGAGTCAGTGAATGAATGAGGCTTAAGTATAGAGGAACCGGGGTTGGATTGGTGGAGAAGATGATTAGATTATTTAGAACAGATGTGAATGATGAAAACAGACGAGGCAACACACAGACACACACACAGAGAGAAAACAAAGACTCAACCAAACTAGAAAATAACCTAAGCAAAAGAATAAAAATCAAGAATAAAATGTATATGATGATAACAACAACAAAATTATAATGAACTGAACCAAACCAAAAACAGGGATCATGACATTTAGTCCCATCCCATTATTCATCTCCCCAAAAAAGTTTCATTTAAAAGCTAAATTATGTGGTGACACTGCTGCAAATGGTCAAAAGTTTTCAAACATACTGTTTGTTGACTTTCCTTTTAACTAACCCCATCTTATCAATAAGGCTCCTGTAAGTGCCATGAGAGGGTGAGACATTTTGGTGCTTCATTTTAACAAAAAAGGTTACTTTTTAGATTCAAGATGCAATTTTTAATTTATGGTTTAATTTATGAAAAGGAAACTATTCAAACCTATCTGGTCTAAAATGAAATTGTTCCTTAAAAGTAATGAGCAAAGGCAAGTGTGCAAGGGCAAACAGTTGTGATTAGTGTTTTCAATAACTTTGTGGAAATGTACACTCTTCTATTTAATTTTTTTTCTTCAATCAAGCCAGATTACAGCGTTACCCAGCATGAGTGGGTAACGCTGTTAAGTCTCTGTTAAATTTGCTGTAGTTGGTTAATTTACCTTAAGTTATTGTTTTCCTACATTATTTCCTATTCTGTTGAGCTTTCTTATATGTTAGTGTTTTGTGTTATTCCCCCTTCTTGTGTTCTCCAGTTCCCCCGGCTCTTTCTCTCTTCCTCACCCTACTTCTCTTAAACCATGCACTCCTTGTATTAATCAGGCAATCAGTCTCTTACATTGTTCCACCTCCCACACTCCAGTGTTTCTATACCTGGTTCATTCTCTCACACACTGCTGGATCATCTGTGACCTTACCTTGTGCCTCCTGTTTGTGTCTCCTCGTCATCTAACTCCTCGTCATCATCCTGTGCTCCGTGATTCCTGTGTTTCAGTGTTATGAATAAATCTTCACCTTCGTCAGCTGCCCACTTCAATCTCTGCATTTGGACCTATTCTCAACAAACCCTGAAAATTTCTTAAGGGAGCAAGTTGGTTTAAAAAGCTTAGCATTTTGTAAAGAAAAGCTGCATGTTAAAACAATAGAAATGATTTTATATTTAAAAGTTCTTTATGTGTACAGAATTTCTTTAGAAAAAGTACATGGATTAGAAATGTTTACTTTGACCTTTTATAATCTACTCTGTTTTTTCTGTTCTTGCTAAGCTTGAAATTGGAAAACTAAGCTTTTGTCCACCATTATCTATTATATTTGGAAATTGTTCTATGCATCCAGGAATTTTTTGTCTTTTTTTACGGTCTTTGGTGATTTTTTTGTGTCCAGGTTTGTGTCTTTTCAACAGTCTATCTCTAAGCTCCTTTAGGGAGAAAGTTTTTAACTGTGAGTGGATATCTTCCATCACCAGTCTGACAGAAAACTGGTCTTGGAGAAAAAGAAAGTTTTGGGGCCTGGACCAAACAAGTCGTGTGGAGAACGGCCATGACCAAGTGTCTGTGTCTGTGTGTGTTAATGAGATAATGGAGGATTGAGCATTGGTAGTGTATGGAGTGAGGAGTACCATTTATGTCAAATTCACGTGTGTTTGTGTGTGCTGCTCTCTCTTTGACTTGTGGAATGAGCAAGGGGAGACTCCCCCTGATTAATGGGCCTGTCTGGTCTCCCATGGTGGCATGTTTCCAAACAAAATTTGGCCACTGCTGGTTTACAGGGTCAGGTGCAGGCAATGTAGATTTTAGGGAGGGCTGGCCTCACAGCAGCATCCCCTGAACACCACTGCACCACAGCAGCAGGAGAAAATGAAACATACCAGGACAGGTCATCCTACTGACTATGAACTGTTTACAATATGGTGCTCTCATGATGAAGTACCTACAAAGGGGACCATAAAATCACAGATGATTAGAGTTTGTCTTTGTCTAAAACAAGACCTCAATTGATTTTGTTTAACAATGTCCCTGAATAGTTATAACTACAAACTAGACTTGCCAATTGCCTTTGCAGAGCTTGTATTTTAATTTGGAGAACAGTTATAGCAATAAACTTCAGTTTGCTGTTTAAGATCATGCATGAAAAAGGATGTATGCTGACTTAAACAATATGGTAAGATTACCATTTGTCATCATACTCTGTCTTAAGAGACTAACCTAGAAATAGATGTGTTAAGTCTCTATAATAAGTTTAAAACTAAAGACAGAACTTGCAAGTGTTTCTGAGAACCTACACTCCTCAAAAATTACATCTATCTCAAAATTATCTTATTTACTATTCTTATTGGTTGACTGTGGCACAACATGACCCTGGACAAGGCATTTAGGCCCAAGTTGCCTACCAATGTATGCATCTGTGGTCAATGTGTCTTCAGTGTAAAGACCTTTAAGTGATCAGTCCATTTTGTATTTATGTAATCTAGACCAGGTGAAAGTATAATATACAAAAGATAGTGAAGGAAGTTCATATAACCTAATGCACTAATATTTGATCATTTATTAATTTGTCTGTGTATATGTGTATGGACTCCTGTGAAGAATTTTTTTTAGGGGAACAAAATGCACACATAAGATATGACAAAGTGTATGTCAGTTTTAACAATGGAACCTGGACTGTTGGCAACAAAAAGTGTTTATTGAAGGTGTGATTAGCTAAGAAATATATTATTAGTTAAGATGTATATGTATATTTGAGACAATGTGGTCCTTCTAATATTTTCTGAGTAAAAACATAGAGTTGTAGTTTGAATATTAAAAAAAAGTCCTTAATGGCCTAAAATGATCAAGACATACATGCCCCAATTCCTCAATGAAACTTCTAACCAGAATAATTACTAGTTTTAAGAAAAACTACACAGGAAACTTCAGTTTTTAAAGTGATATTATCCATTAATTGAACAGCAGTGGTTTACTTATGGAATAAAATTTGCATGTCTGTATGTAGTAATAGTGATACTGGTCTGACAAGAGTCATAAAAGGACATTTCATCCTGTTTTATTACTAATCGATACTAAAGAAAAAGACACCATCATTGAACTATAGACATAGCTAACATGATCCTGCTCAACATCACTTCCGTCCCCGACAGTGACATTTCCTTATCCATCTCATAGTGCAATCAGCACTACCCATTATGTATTTGCTACTAGATAACAAGTACAACTTGACCAATTATAGACAATGGTAGACCCTGCAGCTCATTTTTCTCTGTGTCTTTGCCAGCGCTGTCATGGCGACCTCTACAACAGACTGCCGTCAAGACTGGTTGGCAGGTCATCCAAGGTGGGCAATGTGAGTACATAATTACAGCTTGGGAACATTTGCCCTTTGCAAATTGTATGAAATGCATAGTGGCTAATTGGGCCACTTTGGCATTTGTGGGGTTCACGAGGTCATCTTTTATGTGGCGGCCATTATCACTAAAGTGATAAGAGTGACAGGCCCACTCATCTCTCGCTGGTTCCTTTGCTGTATCCATGGAAATTATTGAGATGAGGTCAAGTTGAGGAGGACGGTAGTCCTACAGGTCATGAAATTAAGCTTTTATCTCCAACAAAGACTCACATAATAGGATTGAGTGTACTTTTGCAAACAGATAAACCATTATCTGTTTAGTCGGGCTGGAAACACAAAACAAAAAAAAAATCCCTTACCTGAATCCTTAATAGACATTTAAAAAATATCAATGAAGTCGGTCTGTTGTGTTATTATATTGCATCCTCCTGCTATACTGTAAAGTATCTGTCATACTTTGTCAAAGAAAAGCATGTACTTGATGTTAACATAAAGAGTTACCCAACTGGAAGTACCTGCAAGGAGACAAAGCATCCAGATCTGGTGGTTACTTTGTGGCTTTAAAAACTTTAAGAAAAGATCTATCTATCTATCCATCTATCTATCTATCTATCTATCTATCCATCCATATGTTGGTATGCGATGCACCATAGACTGTGTGAGATATCAGGCATCAGAAGACCATAAGAAGTCCATTTAGCTTTCCTATGGATCCATTCTAAGTGAATTTCTTGACTACATAATCTTGAATTAACTTGAAAAATTATTGAGTGTTGTTTGTTTCTAATTAAAATGATCCTTGTCACCTTTAGTAACTTTTAGCTCATTCATTCAGAAAAAATAACATTAAGCTCTTGTCTGTGTTTAAACCTCTGCCTTTCCACTGACAATTCCCATTTCACAGCAACACAGGAATTTGTTAAATCCCCCTCAGGTGGCGGAGTTGGCTCGATGGCCATTGGAGGACTGCATTGTCATTCAGTCTGAAAAATCTCTCCATTTGGATCCATACCACTGCATGAAGTAAAGGTAGCGCCATCTGCTTCCTATTAATTCCCCAACAGACGACTTATCACCTCAACCCTGCTGACCCTGAGTGCCTCCTACATCCTCCCTGCTTCTCCCATCTTCTTCTCTCCCCCTTTGTCCTCCCTAATTCCTGAACCCTATTCATCTCATCTTTTGCATGTTTTATACACTAAAGTTGAAGAGGTTTGCTGACATTTCATTTAGCATCACCCTAAAATATGAAGCTGTATTCACACACACATACACACAGACGCATGTGGTATAACCTTTTACTAACTGCTAAGCTCTCAAGCAATTGCAGTCCTCCTTTTGTGCTGATGGCAAGGGAGGTTCATCGGACAAAGTTTGCTCCTGGAGGTCAGTTGCAAATGAGAGACAGAGCTTTAGGATTAGAGAGAAGATAGCTGAGGGTTCAGGAGCCTTTCTCTGGCTTTCATTAGCTCTCCTAGTTGATTAAATGCCCATCTTCCAGGAAAAAAAAAGATGAAAATTGGAGAATAGGGGAGAAGAGGGGTAGAGAGGGGAAATACAGAGTCAAGGACATTTGTTTTCTCAGCTGGGCCTAGTTCAAGTGGTTGTCTTTTGGACGTATTTGGCCAAGGTCCTAACACACTCACACACACATACACACTCACTCACACACACACAAAGGGAGGGAGTACAGAGTCAGTCAAACGGTTGGCTCTAAGAAAGGCATCACCTTATTCTAATTTTCCACTCCCGTTCTTCACTCACTTGTTTACCCCTCATCGTTTTCTCTTCTTTACTGTGCCTTTTTCTTCACTGTACTCTCCCCCACTCTGGTCTGCCAGAGTAACCTGACTCCAGCGGCTTCTGACACAATCCAGACCGCTCATAGCCCCTGCCCACCACTTTCACCACCAGACCCAGACAGTAAAACAACCAGATTACTACCACATGTTCCCCTCTGCTCTGTCTCTTACCAGTTTTCTCCTCATCCTGGCTTGACGAAAAATCAGTAATAATGGACCATTGCCTCTTTTTTGGTATATTTTTGGGAGCTGTTTTATACTTGCTGTTTCTGTTATTGGCTAGGATATTTCACCTCCTCCACCATTAGCTGAGCTCAGAGTCATTGGTTTCACCAGATGTCTCTAGAGGGGTAAACTGACCCCACCTGTGTGGGGAAAAGTTGACCTGTATGTGTGTAAGTGTGTGGTTCAGATAAATATTAACTGCTTTGGACAGGAGCAGAGGAATACGGAAAGCAAGCAGAGGGACAGGAATTGGAGTACACAAGGAAGCCATGGTGGGAGGTAGGGAGAGCAAAGCTACTCTGTAGTTTTCCTGGACAACAGTGTTACCTTACTGTTTATCTGTGAGATCAGAAAATCTGCAATTGGGTGGGCTTTTGATCACAGTTATTCATTTTTGGTACTAAGCTCTCCAGTGCATGCAAAGCCAAAACATGCCCCAGACCAGTCCACCACCACCACAAGGCTAATTTTAACCGACTCCTGAGATATGATGCAGGGTGGATCCATGCTTTTATCTTGTTTAAACCATGAGTGGTTGGACAATGGAACTTTTTTTTCCAGTCATTTTTTAGTTTTGGTGTACCTGTAAGAATTGCACACTCATTTTACTTTTGTTAGCTGTTAGGAGACGAATTGACGGTGGTCTTTTGCTGCTGTAGCAAATCTGCTTTAGCATTGAACCCACAATACTTTCAGGTTGTTGCCTGCGTTAAAATGTTTATTTTCCTTCCTGTTTCCTTTAGCTGAGTTTATACACCTGCAACAGGTTCATGAAAAGTGAGCCACTGACAGAACCTTATGTTGTCATGTGTGATCTTACCTTGTTTGTCTAAGAAGCCTACATGTCTTTTCTTCACTATAAATGTATCTATCATTTTGTTGTAAAATTCAAGGAGGAGAGCTTTCCTGGGTTAATTCTATTCTGACTGTTTGAGTCAGTCTCTTCAATGGTTACAAATAGGGTACCTATTGCCTACTGAGCTCAGCACTTTTTGGCATCTGCGTGTACATTCTATGACATTTTGTTTAATGGTATCAAAGAAAGGGGGGCTGTATACAGTTGTACGCTCCACTTTTAAGAGTTTAAATTGTTTAAATATTTGAACACATTTTATCCTCGTCTGTATAAAAATGTCCTCTATATTATGTTGCTGTATAGTGGAGAACTCAAACCACCTTTCTTTAAACAAGGTCAGTAAAGTGTCATGAACTAAATTTCACACTCTTGTGTGAAGAACATAAGTACATTTCCTCTCAGTTAAAGGTAGATTTGCTAAAACAATTTGAAATTACCTTTTCAAAGTCGAATTTAAACTTGAATATTTAAAGAGCTTCTGTTATGCACAATATGCAGCCGTGACTAATCTTCAGAGAGATGTCTTAAGAGAGCTAAAGTCCCCTTTTGACTTAGGACCTGCACAATTCTCCCTACCTCCACACTTTTTTGGCAACACTCGTCTTGGTCATTCTGCATGCCCAGGCACATTATCAAGTCGCAATTACACTCACAGTGTCTATTCTCCTCACCCAAATGAACCATCTGGTGATACAGCAACACTGCATGACAAACAGACTGACTACTGGCACATTCTTACATAAGAGGTTTTCCTATCCTAAATAACCATATTATGAACTTAATGCAAAGTAATGAATCTGTAGGAGTTTCATTTAGGCATGTTGGAAAGTAATAAAACAATATTGGGAATTGTAAGGAAGAAGAACACTGCAGACCAAGCTTTAGATTAAGCCCCTAATGGCTCTGGAACCGGAGGCTAAATTGAAATGTAAAACCCAGAGCAAGACCCTAATTCACCCTTATCTGTGTGAGTGACGAGCCTGCCTCCCCCGACTGAGATTGGGGCCATAGAGTTGGATGAACCGCAATTTGCTTTGTTAGAGCAAGGTGTATATGCATGAGCTGCCCAAATCACAATATAGAGATACCGGATGTGTGTTTGGAATGCATTGCAATAAATGAATGAGGTTCAAAGGTGCTCTGGTTTCCCTCACTGACTTTCTCTTTATGTTTCTTGTTGAAGTGATTCTGTAGCAGAGCTTGTATTACAATGCAACAAACAGGAAAAACATGTCAGAATATGAACACACAGCAAAAATTTAAATTCATAACTTCCATATATGCAAACTGTAAAGGTCTGACTGAAGTTTTATCTCACACATCATGAAGCACCCCCAAATTTTGTGAAAGGCTGTCTTTCAATGTCCTCCTAAGGCTTCCTTTTATCCCTTCTAAAAAAAAAAACTAAAAAAAAACTTTATGGCTAATAATTATACCACTGTTCACAAATTGGACCAACAAACATCTTTAGCAATGACGTTCTGTGGTTTCCCCTCACTGATTGACAACAAAATAGTCAGCTTGAAATATTTGTCCTTTCTGAAATTTCTGTTTTCATCATTTGTTTGTCCGAGTCCTGAAATTAAAACCCTAGCTGTAATACACGACATTTTTTTTTTTGAAGAAAATTATCTTTTCAATGATATCGTAATTACTTAGCTGAGCATACATTTGCTGTTTTTATATAGTGAAATCTTGAGCTACAGTACTTCAGAAACTCTGGAAGATTTTGTCGCCCTTTACTCAAAAGTATATTATTATACATCTCTCTTTTTCAACCCTTTGCAGTCAACAAGCCACTCATCCACCTGTTCCCATCAGGCTACATCAGTGATGTTGTTCCTCCTCCTCCTTCTCCCTCCTTCCACAGCTACATGCTTCCTCTCCCCTCTCACCTTAATATCCTCATTTTCCATTATCTTTCTTCTCTTTGCGACGACTGGAAATGAAGGTTGACCGTTCATTACCCTAATCAAAACCAGCAGCTGAACAACTACACGCTGCCACTCCATGAGCTGTTTTCTTTCTTTTTCTTTTTTTAAACCCCCGGATTCATTTGCATTTGCGTCCGGTTAATTAGCGTGGGGGCGCAGGTGCGTTGTGATAATCATTATTAAACATGACAGTCACCTGTGACCATGCTGCCCTCCTCAACTCTACAAATACACACACACACACACACACACACACACACACAAACACACACACACACACACACACACCCACAAACACACACACACTTATACTCATGCCCACACCCTGTCTGAGGCCCGTTCTCAGCATGAGCATCTCAAAAATGGATAAACCTGCTGATGATGTAATTTCCTGTTGCATATAGTCAGCATGATTTCAAACTTGAACAAACTATGTAAAGCACAAAAGTCTCTAGGTTATTTTAGTTATACAGGGTTTTTGCAAGTAAGAAAGTTAAAGTCAAATTAAGAGAGCAGGTAAATGGGAATTATTTGGAGCCCCCGTTGATATCACAGGAGGCACTGATTACTTTTAAATCCAGCAGGGATATGTACATTTATGACCACTACTGCTCTATATTTATCAGAAGTGCATATTTTGTGTTATTGCCTGATAAAGGAGGGTCAAAAGGTGAAACATATTTTGTTATTTAAGTTTAAACATTACAAGAAATCTAAATTTCAATATTTATAAAAAAATATTGAAAATAAAATCTATATCTACCTTGTAAACTGAGATACAGGTGAAAGGAATAAAAAACAAAAAAATTTATGGAAAAGTGCATTTTTAGCAAACTACAGATCGACATCCCCCTCTGCTGTCAGTCTGTAAAATTGCAAGATATTTGGGAAAGGTCAAAGCTACCGAAACTGTCTTGGCATGTTTTAGGTGTTTGTGTATGGTAGAGATATGTGAAAAAGCAGCCATAAAATTCTCAGTAAGTGCACAAAAAATGAAAAAAACACAAACGTTGTGTTTCACATATTTATTAATTTACTCATTTGTGCACCCCTTTTCAACACAGCCAAGCAAACAGTCACAGTGTTTGGAAACAAAAACATCACTTCAAACATCCAAAAAGATCTGGGACGAAGACTTCAGGGATTTGCCACTGATGCCAAAACCTAATTCAAGGTATTGGATGGGCCCAAACCATAAAGAACTTTAAAAACAAACAACGAAGAATGCAAAATCTAATGTAAAACAGTCTGGCAAAAAGTGGGGGGAGGATAAAATATAAAAGGCGATAATGTCTTTATTTCTGGAGGCCTCATTATAAGACTTGCAGCCATATGTTGGACCAACTTGAGCTATTTGGGGGACAACTGAGACACCAACATAAATAAAATTATTGTAAATACTAAAGCTAATAAAGGTGTGTATAGCCTAGATATATACAGTTTCTAAATCATTCAAAAGCAGTTAAAATGAAAAGTATCTGTGATCAATAAAGTGATGCAAAGGTCCTTATTATTTTTTATTTATCTGACATCGAGAGCACGCACGTCCTCAACACATGCAGTCTGTTTACATCTGCGGGACAACAGCCCCTTCCATTTTTGCTGCCGTACGGGGAGAACCTCTCTTCAATGGTGAATGATGCGTCTTTTCCGTGCCGTTTTACTTCCTAAACAACAATCTGCGCATGCTGGAATTCAAACATGAGCCCGCATTGTACGGGTCAGTTGGGTGAGGACAGTAGTGATTTACATCATTGCGTAAATTTTATTTCTGCATTGACAGCCAGATATTTTTCTCTACCGGTTGTTTTTGATTGCCATTTGTCATTTTCTATGGGATTTTCCATAGAAATTTTTCTATTTTAAAAGATCCTCTCCTATACCTTTAAGCGTAAAAAACAGTAAGTATAAAAATGAGAACCTTAATATTATTTATTTTTTTATTCTTTATTTTTAACTGTAATAATTGCTTTGGTTTCTAGTCATCTACAGCAATTTTGCATAGATCCCCTAGTGGCGCCTAAGGGATCCACCACCGATCACCACCACTACAAGAAAAAAAAAAAGCAAAACTATTGATTTTTTTATATTTCAATAATTTTTTATTGTATATTTGGTCCTTGAAGGATTAAGTGTAATTTAAATTTAATCTATAACACATATTAGTTTGTCTTGCATAACTGCATTAATCCACTGTGGAACGTATGTGTTTCTCCCAAAGCACAAGCAGACACAGATAAGTATATATATATATATATATATATATATATATATAAGTATATATATATATATATATATATATAAAATTCAGGGGGGTTTGGCGCTACCCCGGCCTCCAACTCCTCTAGCTCCGCCTCTGCTAAAGAGACTCGCTACACGACACTGTAGTTTGCTAAGGCAGCTAACGGGAAGCTAACGTGGAGTTTGCATGAGTTTGCGTGCTTAAATAGTTGTTGTTTTTTTGTCTGTTATGTTAGCAAATATATCTAAGCACAAGCGCCACTGCTGGATGGGTGCATCAGTTTGCTGCCCGATATGTAGATACAAAAATAAACGGGAGGATGGATGCAATCATCTACTTCCTTTAATGCCATACGATCGACAGGTGTAATGTCAAAGTAATTACCCCCCAGGATTTGTATCCCCTGCTGCAGGAGTGCGCATTCACTCAGTTCAGCCCTTTCTAAATGAACTGCAGTTTTCGCATTCGATTTCTGTCTTTTGTCAAAGAAACATAACAGCATGTTGGTTGACTAATATATGCTTTAAATGTTTATTTAATCATGCTTTAAAATCACTTTCATTATAGTTGGAAAACCTTTAATACATGCATGTCCTGTTATGCTAATACAGTGTAGCCACAGCATCTAATAACAAGTTTTCTTTCTCTATATTAATGACATTTTTCAAAGTATTTGAAAAATACTCCATCCATCCATCCATCCATCCATCGATCTATCTGATATTAATTATTCCATCTGAAACTATATGATAAACATTTTCAATTTAATTTATGTCAGAGCCTTTACTTCCTCATGTTTGGACTAGAGGCTCTGTATCCATGTGAAATTCCTGAGGAAGTACAGGTATGTTGATGTTCAATCAAGTCCTTGAATTTTATTTTTGTTTACAAGGATCTATGCGCAGTTGTATTCTTGGACTTCAACACATCCCCATTTTTGTATCCTATAACAAAATTGACCAACCCACAAAAAACAGCAAAACATGCTATGATTTTTCTGTATAATTATAAAGGACAGAAAGTATGGGATTATTTCAAGTACCTTTTTTGATCTTTAAAACATACTACAAAGCAATAAAAAAATTCACAAAAATTAAATAGTTGTTCAAAAAGTATTGTTCTTGCTCACAGATTGACAGCAGCGCTGAAGATACATTGGAAAATGAAATTATTTCTCAAAACATGGATTGACAAGAGCGGCTCTTTGAAGTTGTCAGAGAACACCTCTCCAAAGGTTATGAGAAAACAAAGCCCAAGATAAAGACAGTTGTTGGCAGCAACTTCAAAGTTGGTGACAAAGTCCGGAGGCTTGATATCCATAGCCAGCAGAGAAAAAGTGGGAAGATGGATCCGCTTTATCTTAGACCCAATTGTCACCATTAAGGGTAAAAAAGCTGATGTCCAAGATGACAAAGGGGACATTTTCCATACGGAAAATGTGGATCATTTATAATTCAATGTTGACAGCACACCCAGGGTGCCCCACAGATATGCTAAGTCTCAAAAGCCATAACCACAGACAATCCTGCCCATGAAACTGCGCCTCCTTCGCCCTTGCCACCTTCTGATGATGCTCCAACATCAACTCCTGCATCTCCGGCTACATCAGGAAAACATACAGAACCTAATAGGTCTGGATGCTTGGGCTGGAAGAGAACCACATATCCTCCTTTCCAAAGTCGCCCATACAAATTGTTTTATTGGGACATCAAGCAAGTTGGGCAGGGGATGGAGCTGGAGAGTGAAGTATACTGTATTCATCAGCCCTTTTTTTTTAGTTTGCTGATTAACTGACATTTTTATCCTGTTATCATTTATAACTTCTTCACAGTGCATAAATGCGTACCTGTCTATTGTGGTATGTGAACACAACTGCAACAGAAACAGTAAAGCTGCTCTTATTGATTCATTTGCCATGACGGCGATGTGGCAGGGGAAGTTCCATCGGCTTAAGGTGTTTACCTATCATCAGCATGTCTGAATTATTGTCAAATACGGATAAACATGAACTGATGAATAAAAAAAATAAAAGAAATGTCTGTACAAATGCATAATCGATAAATGTTATTGTGAATTGTAGTTCATAACATATATTTGTCAATTTCTCTTAATCTAACCTTTATTTTTTGATCACCTCAGTTCTACACGCAAGTGTTATTTTTCATTGATGCATTACAGATCAAACCCAAAACATGTAGCACCATAACTGGAAACTGCTGGTAAAATAGAGTTTCAACAAAACAAGATTACATACAACAGAAAACCTTAGTTTTATTTTCATTAATGTTGGTTAAATTGTTCTTCAGGTGATATATCCAAACAAGAAGAATTCACTTCTGTTTGATCCACTGGGGGAGTCTAAACATGATATCAAACAGTGTTTGGAAATGATAAGGTGTTAAAAAAACAACATACATTTTATATATTCACCACCCACAAAAAGTTAGGGATATTTGGCTTTCGGGTGAAATTTGTCAAAAATTTAAAAAGTTCCCACTACAGTGATATCATATTACGAAAGTAGGAAATTTAAGTAAAAGGATGTACTGGTGATTTCCTCATTTCAAACAATTTGTTGAAACTAAAATTAACAACAATGGTGTGTACACCACAACAAAAAATGTCAGCGTCTCAATAACTGGTCATGTGCCCTTGAGCATCAATTACAGCTTGACAACGACGTCTCATGCTGTTCACAAGTCGACTTATTGTCTGCTGAGGCAGGGCATCCCACTGTTCTTGAAGGGCAGCCCTCAGGTCATTCAGGTTTTGGGGTGCAGAGTTTTGAGCCTCTACACGGCGACTCAGTTGATCCCACAGGTTTTCAATGAGATTCAGGTCTGGAGAAAGTGCAGGCCACTCCATTTGAGGTACACCAGTCTTCAACAGCCGTTCCCTAATGATGCGACCCCGATGAGCTGGAGCATTGTCGTCCATGAAGATGAAATTAGGCCTGTGTTATTCATGTAGGGGCACAATCACTGGATTAATGATGTTATTCAAGTATTATGGGCTTGTCAGTGTACCATTCCCAAAGTGTAGGGCAGTTCTATACAGACTGGACACACCTGGACACACTGTGACACCACCACCACCAAAAGCTCGTCTGGTGACAACAGTGGCTGATGCATAGCACTCTCCTTAACGTCTCCAACATCGTTGGCGGCCATCATTTCTGCTCAACGTGAATCGACTTCCATCAGAGAACAGCACTGAGGCCCACTGGTCCCTTGTCGAGCGTAAATACTCCCTGGCCCATGCAAGACGATAACGCCTGTGCCTGCTGTTGTGGTCAGGTACCCTTGCAGGTCGTCCAGGTCGACCACTCTCATGTAAACGGTTTCGAATGGTCTGACGTGACACTTGGGTGCCTCTCACCTCCCTTAAACGTGCCTGGAGTTGAGTGGCATTCATCATCTGGTTTCTCAGGGCATTGTTCACAATGTAGCGGTCATCAGCATGGGATCTGGCCAAAGGACGTCCACTTCTACGCCTTTCTGTAACTCTTTCAGTCTCTCTGTATCTCTGTTGGAACCTGCTGATGACACTCTGAGGTCAGTGGCCCGTCCTAGAACGTCCTGTTTGAAGCATTGCAATGGCCAGGTACTGTTGATCCATTGTTAGGTGTCGTCTTGGTCTCATGATGTCACAATGTGAACAGCCTGATGAGGACAACTGTTTAAACACCAGCTGTAATTGAACCAGGACATTTATTGGTTGATTCGAGGATCAAACACCTGTTGTGACAGGTGCAAAAAGTACTCAAACATTTAACAGTTGAACAGGTGCATTCAAAACCTTAGAGAAGGTCACATTAAGTTCACCTGTTAAGGTTTGAATGCATTTTGGGCTCATCGTGAGATTTAACCCGACAGCCAAGCACTTCCTGCGGGGTGTTTGCACTGAAAGTATATTATTCTTCCACAGTCAAAAATTATTGTGATAGACATGTTTTAGTCCACTTGTAAATATCAAAATTTTGAATGGCAGTTAGCAAAAAAATTGTAGCAGGAGGAATCTGTAAGTTTTCAGTCCACTCCTGTGGCCATCAAAGACCACAGATCGGAAAATGTAATGAAACGTCTCTTGCAAACTGGTAAGTAGTATGCTCCAAGATACATGTAGTGTTCACATGATATTCTGATTATGTCTTATAGATATTTGGTTATGTCACAAAATACATCTCCAAACAATCATGAATAATTTCTATAACCTGCAGTTGAACATTTTATTTGTTTAAAAAAAAACAAATAGCCTTTTGTTTATAAAAAAGTGACAGGTAAAGACCAGTCTACACACAGTATAACATAACATGATGAAAATCAAAAAAAGGAAAATAAGATCCTGAAATATCATGAGAAAGACACAAAGGAATTTTACAGAAACAGTTTGTAAGCAGCATGAAAACGAATCTCTTTCTCCATTGCCACTTGTTTAAGAAGAGAAACACATATGTATTGAATCTAATATACCCTGTTAATAAAAGTGACGTAGTAAAGTTTCTGGCTTGAAAGGTGTATTTTTTATTTATTTTTAACAGATGACCATGCACACCTTTGCTGCTAAACACAGCATCTTTAACAACCTTGTACATAGTTTAGATTTGTGTGTGTGTGTGTGTAATATTTTTCATTTTTATCTATCTATCTAACAATAATATACTGTACATTTTTATAGCTTTATGTTTACATAGTTTGAATAAGGTTATATAAGGGGAAAAATAAAAGAAGTATGTTGGATTTCTGTGACGCTGTGCCATTTAAAAGGCCACATTTAATAAAAGCTTTTATTTGGATGTCATCTCTCAAAGATCTCTGCACGGTTTATACATATTCGGTCAAGGTTATAACAACTGTAGAATACATTTGACTAAATGTATTCTACACTCTGAATAAGCGGAAGAAGATGGATGGACCTTAGAGTGATGCACTCAAGAAAAAGGACAATGTCTCGACAGACAAAAAAAGGATTGTACAAAAGCTACTGTGACTTCTGTACATTTTGTTGGTCAGAGAAACATAAGAACTTATGTACCATAACAGTTGCTTTTGTGAACTGGTATGACCTGATGTATTTACGAGAGGAAACACCTGACCATAAGCTGTACAACAAACTTTAAACAGAGGGGATACATGTTCTGTTAGTCAAACATACTGCCAGAATCTGTGCCCCCTATGTAACTGTACTAAGACAGAACTTGCTCAAATTTACTGTACTTACTAGCTGCCAGAAGCTTTGCCCCCTATACAAACAGAAATTCTTAAGATTTAATTTTGTTATTGAGTAGGACCTGAGGTGTTTATGAGGTAAAACATCTGATGGTTTAAACATAAGGGATACAGATTCTGGCAGACTGGTGGCTGCAATAATTTGTGCCCCCTATTTAAATGTACTAAATAAAGTCTTAACTTGCTCAAATTTTGTGTGGTTATTGGGTATGACCGGAGGTTTGTGTGACATAAAACATCTGACCATAAGTTGTAACAAATGCTTTAAACAGAGGGGGCAGATATTCTGTCAGACTGATGGATGAACCATCCATATACTTAGGTTACTCTAATACTGAGAAATCATGTGAAAGTAAGAGATTGGATTTTAGCTGTTGTTGAACAAAACAAAGCAATATAACAACAAACAGTAATAAAGGAGCATTACACATTTTCAGTTTATAATATTAATTTCTTTCTGTTTTAAAAAAATAAGCTGCTATTAGTCTGGTATGACATTTAGTGATGATAAAGATGGAAATGTTTTAAAAATGTTAAAACATGTTTCATTTTTGTAAAGTAAAAATGGTAAAAGGCGTTAAAAGGATAAAATACGAAAGATCTGTGAAAACTAGGGAAAATGTATTAAAGTTAAACACTGACTTGAGGAAACCTGATTTAATTTCATGGCATATTACAACTATTTGTGATTTACAGAATGTAAGGGCTTTTTGTTGCAGTTAGTCAGTGATACCTGAAGTACTTGATATATGAAGTATTTGATAAAAAGATTTGTAATTGTAGTTCATGTTGAACACAAAAGAATAAAACTTCCTTATGAATGCTAAAGGAAGCTCAACACGTGTGTTTCATCCTTTCTGTGTCAGAGTGTTCCTTGTTGAGAGTACAATATACACATCAACCTCAGCTCATCCAAGGCTGACTGGGGATACTTGCATGAACTGTTTAGATACTCTAAATTGTTAGAAATTGCAGTTGTGCTTACCATCATTCATCCACTAGATGACAGCATGGTTCCTCAAAACTGCCAACATATTTTGACAATTGGGACTCAACAACCTCACATCATTATTATTATATTATTATTTAACTAATAACCTTCAGTGAGTCCTTGTGCAATTTACAACAAGCCAGCAAAAAAAAAAGCTATATTCATACTCTTGTGTCATTACTGTGTACCATAACCATTCATTGCTTTCACATGTGCAACTGATCTAAACTGTTCTATTGTAGCTTAGTTTGTATGCTAAGGATAGCTTCCTGCTGCAAAATGACCATCATTTCTAGTCCTAAGTCAATTGCAGCCTTTTTCATGGTTTGTTCTACTGTTGCCATGTACTTAGCTCAATCTATCTTTCCATCAACTCCAACTAACTTTCCTGTCTCTGACTACATAATACCATGATTCTGGCAACACACTGTTGGGATAGTGTGTCCAGAGGGAGTAGTTTTTCTTTTCTTTATTGACGTCCTCAATATTAGATTTTAGTCTTATATAAGCAGAGCATTCTCTTTCTGCACCCCTTACATAAATTATAAATACCTGCAAACATACAGAGGTTGGACAATGAAACTGAAACACCTGTTATTTTTGTGTGGGAAGTTAAATGGGTAAAATGGACCAGTCTGGTTGGCAATCTTGATTAATTGCACATTGCACCAATAACAGCAGGTCCAGTTAGCAGTGTAAGAGCACAGTTTTGCTCAAAATATTGCAATGCACACTACATTATGGGTGACATACCAGAGTTAAAAAGAGGACAAATTGTTGGTGCACGTCTTGCTGGTGCATCTGTGACCAAGCAACAAGTCTTCGTGATGTTTCAAGAGCCAGGGTATCCAGGGTAATGTCAGCATACCACCAAGAGAGACGAACCACATCAAACAGGATTAACTGTGGACGCAAGAGGAAGCTATCTGAATGGGATGATTACTGTAGGTGCTAACCTGGATTATATCCAAACAACGTAAAGCCACAGCTGCCCAAAACACGGCAGAATTAGATGTGCACCTCAACTCTCCTCTTTCCAGTAAAACTGTCCATCGAAAGCTCCACAGGGTCAATATACACAGCCAGCCTGCTATAGCCAAACTTTGGTCATTCGTGCCAATGCCAAACATCAGTTTGAATAGTATAAGGAGCGCAGTATTGGGCTGCGGAAAATGTCAAACATGTATTGCTCTCTGATGAGTCCACCATTGCTGTTTTCCCCACATTTAGGAGAGTTACGGTGTGGAGAAGCCCCAAATGCCCAGGGCTAAGCATGGGGATGGATCAGTGGCGGTTTGGGCTGCCATATCATGGCATTCCCTTGGCCCAATACTTGTGCAAAATGGGCACGTCACTGCCAAGGACTACCGAACCATTCTGGAGGACCATGTACATCCAATGGTTCAAAAACTGTATCCCGAAGGCGATGACGTGTATCAGGATGATAATACACCAATACACACAGCAAGACTGGTGAAAGATTGGTTTGATGAACATAAAAGTGAAGTTGAACATCTCCCATGGCCTGCACAATCACCAGATCTAAATATTATTGAGCCACTTTGTGGTGTTTTTGCGAAACTAGTCAGAAAAAGTTTTTCTCTATCAGCATCACATGGGGACTTGGCCACTATCCTGCAAGACGAGTGGCTCAAAATGCCTTTGACCACTGTGCAGGACTTTTATATGTCATTCCCAAGACCAATTGATGTTTTATTTGCTTCAAAAGGAGGCCCTGCACCACACTGATAAATTATTGTGGTCTAAAACCAGGTGTTTCAGTTTCATTGTCCAACCCCTGTAGGACCGCTGCATTTTCATCAATTACAATGCCACTTTTACAAACAAATTCGATTTGTGGGTTGTACGGCTACAGCTGACCTACTGACAGATTCTCACGACTGAACTGTGGCTCTCATAGCATCTCTGATAGAGATTTTGATTTGAAAAATATTTTAAAAATATAGTATATTTTATTGTATTTAAAGTTGGACATTAAATACAAGAATGTGTATTATTTTTTTGTCTGGTATGTTGGTTGTTTTTTTCTGTCATTGGAAATGAAATTCACCAGTAAGTGTTTAAATTTGTCTGCAGTTTTGTCTGTCTGTTGAGTTAGATTGTCTACATAATGTTTCTTAGTTACTCATTTTCTTTAACAAACTTTTAAGTCCTTTAGAGAAGAGTTAGGTTTACTGTAAGACCAATTTCGGCACTGGGCCCTGCTTAAAAATCAGTTTATATCTTTCATCTGTTTTGCATCCTTTGTTACATGTTCTGTCCAGCTGTGTAGAACTCAAAATTGTTGTCTAAGTGCTATGATGAAGCCAGTGTAGTTTCACTAGTCGAGCATTACAGCGTTCACTAGAATTTTGCACTTGATTTATATATAGTAAGTTAATTAGAAATTGTTTGGGGTTTATTTCAAATGCAATTAGCACCCTGAGAATGAAAAGATTAAATCAACACTTTGTATAATAACCACGTTTAATTTTTCTTCTACTTTACAACATCATAATGTAGGTTTAAACGCACATAATCCAGTTAAAATGCAAGATTGTGGTTCTGCTATAACAAAATATGAAATTCGGTTAGGGTTAAATAGAGGATTAGAGGACTAGGTGGCAAAGCAGTATCCACCCAGCTCTATGTGTGTGCCTGTACCAGATTTGAAGTATAGCTTGAATAGACAATATACAGAAGCTCCTGGTCTTCCAATTGAAATCTTAAGACCTTTTCAATTATTTAGTAATAGAATTTGACGTTCTCGCTGAGTCAGTAGTGAGCTGCTTTAGCCCATCCTAGGATCCTTACATGTACACATGTGCTGCAAACACCATCAATGATCAGAACAGATTGCATTGTCTCATTCAGTGTGTGTGTGTGTGTGTGTGTGTTGCAATCCCCTATAAGCCAATGTGGTTAAGTGGGTTACAAAAGAATGATGAATGCAGATATATTTTTTTGGTTCAATTGTAAGTCAATAGAAACCTTCAGTTTATAACAGACACGGTTTAAAGAATATTGATTGTGTCATTTGGCAACTATGTTTTGACTGATTCTGTTGCAGTAGACTACAGAAATCGATAAGTGATTTTAAAAGCCATAAAGTCCAACACAAGCGGGATCATTTCAGCAGAGAGAGTTAGGAACGAGACAGACATGGGAAACGGAGCAAGAGCACAGTTTTTCTAAAAGTGATTATATAGATTGTGTTCAAGGTTCAAGTGGTGGGTTTATGGGAGTTTAAAATCTCTCCTATAATATTGACTGCAATAATTTTTCTTTGTACATTACTCTGCAAATGAAATTATACAGTGCTTGAATAAATATCGTTTATCTGTTCCTAGAGGTGTTTGTGGAAACTTAATCTCAGAAACCCATTTTCTTTTCCATCTGTTTTTCTTCATATAATTCATGCACTAAAGAGAAGCATGCTCGGTCTTCTTCTTCTTCTAGCTTTGTTGGTGAAGAAGCTACTAAAGAAGCTACTAAAACTGAGATGTAGACAGAAGTGAACAGAGCACAGTTGAATAGAACAGCATGGCAGAAGAGGATCATGTTGACTTGAATTGGCTTGTGTACTTGACTCGTTGGTAACGTAGGTGAAAAATTGGTCTGGATCTTGACAGTAAAATGTTTCCACCCAGTCAGCAATACCAAGAAGAATACATGATTTTTTTTATATTTAAAGGAGAGCAAGTCAGTTCATTATCCTTAGGGTTTGATTGGATATCAGACATGTACTCATTCATCCACTGGGATTCAGTCAGTCCTTTCTGTTAAATCAGACTGCATGTTGCCATACAATTTCTTCATCTATCATTCTCAATGCAGAATATAGATCTGTACTTGCTGCACAGAAAAATGTTATATATTGTTGGACTCCATTTTTTTTATACATCCCTGGAAGTGTTATAACCCAAAATGATTTGTTTCTGATATGAAAGGAGTCTGGCATGTAAATAATGATGAACAAACCTAAAAAGGAGATTAAAAAGTGAACAAAAACTTGCTTTTAAGCTTTCATGTACATGTCATTAAAATGGAATGGCAATCTTCATTTATAGCCTTGTCAAAACTGCATGGAAAATTCTATGCTTTTCTCATAATTTATGCCTACCTTTTGCATGTTTTCACTGGTATTTTGATTATTTTTCATTAGGGATGAGTTCTACGTATTTGAAATTAAAAAGCCAATGAGAAATTGCCCTTCTCTTTTAGATTCAAGTTGGGATTTTGGCAGAATGTTAACATTATGTGAAATACTTGCTTCAAAGACATGACCAATCTATGTTCCACAAAATCTCTTTCATTTGTTAATCTTAAGACTGACTTAAAATTTGTTACAAATGCCAGAATACAGTAAAACAAGATAGGAAAAAGTGTGACAGCGACAAAATAAAGGATAGTAACAGCACATCTACTTACGGTATGAAACTGATGAAGACAAATAGACATTTGTTGTATTCACGGCTGACCTTGGTTGCATCCGAGCTGCAACTGGAGGGCAGGAACCCAAATAACTCTGCTGTGAAAATAAAAAAAATCAATGCAGGAAGCAGATCTGTTGCCATGAGGTACCCCTCCAAGGTCGACAGCAACACTTCTGACTATCTAGCTTTCATAGCTTTCTAAGAAGGCAAAGTTGGAGATAAATGATATGTATGTAAAAAAGGTTAAAAAATACAAGATGAAACCCTGGAAGTCTTGTCTCTGCAGAAAAAAAGGGAGCTGAGAAACAACAGCAACAAGAAACATACGCACAATAACGTCACTGAAAAGTATATGGTTCAAAATAATACAAGAAATGTTTAGTTGCATCTTGGAAAGCAAAAAACAAAACATAAAAATGTATCTGTAAAAATTTTAAATCAAAACACCTGTAGGTCTGTGTTCAAATGGGGTTATGTTTTTATTTATTTATTTCTGAAGTATGTTAGATTGAGAGGAGACACAGACCTGCAACCCTTCACTCAATGCAGACATAGTGAAGGTCGAGCCAAAGGTCTCCCAGAGCACAGCAAGACCACTTCAGGTATAACCGTACCTTTTTCAACAGAGAAGAGCAGAGTATAGCCCTGGGGGAGGGACCACCTAGCACCTACAGTGCAGAAGCCCTAGCGAAGGCACAGGAAAGGCATTGAACCCAACCCCAACAAGCCCAGGGTGTGAGGCAGTAAAAACCAGCACATATAAAAAAGAATTACAAAAAAATATTATATAACTATATCATTATAGTTTTTATCAACCACACTAGAAAATCTTTATGTTTAACATGTATGTCCCATACTATGATAAACACTTGAAAGTGGCCACTTTTGCATTAATATCATACGAGATAAAAAATTATTAAGTATGAATCAAGTAAGTATTATATGTGTGGTCTATAAGGAAACTGAAAGGCAAATTATGTTTTCCATACATGTGTCATATAATCTTCATAGTATTAAAATATATGTTAATTTTCAAGACATATGCTTTTCATGTTAAGTGGACATAATTTGCAGGGTAATTATACTTTTTTGTATTCTTAATATAAGATTATGATATGTTATGTAATTAAAATGACTAAAACAGTGTAAATACACTGAAAAGAAAATTCTAAAATAAGTAAAAAATTACTTGGAATAACCAAATGTATCTGCCAATATAACAGAAAATGTCACTCACCAAACCCAATGCTAAACTAAAATAACTCAATATAAATAGTAAAGTAAGAGAATAAACAAATTTGTTTTTACTATTTTATTGGGCAACGGCACACTACTGTCTACAGTGAGCAGTCAAAGCCCCAAAGCAGGTTAGAGGTTATAGATGCAAGCATAAACGATAAGAAAGGAAATTATCTTAAAACACTTACAATGAAAATTCAGTAAATTCGACATTTAAACAAATTAATCATTCAACATTAGCACAAGTTGCTGCTGCTGCTGCTGCTGCCGCACATGTGAACATTAAGTCTGAGACCTTACAACTTGCTGCAACAAATGTAATCTTCCTTGATATTTTTAACCGTAATTTTTTTTCCACACAGCCATTGCTTTTTTTGTATGAAGTGGTCATGTCCCTCTCATGTATAGCATCCAAGAGTACCTCAATTTAAAGGACAGACAGCAGTGTAGAGATACATTTGGGGTATATGAGGTGAAAGGTATAATAGCAACCAAAAAGAATGCATCACACTTTCATTGATTTCCTCTTTTGGAAATGTCAGTACAGGAACCGCTCCGATGTCACAAATGTAGTTGGCTTCGCAAACGATCACCACAGGGCTGATGAGTGGCCTTGACTGCAGGAAAATGTTAGGCTCCTCTGACGACTAAGGAAAATACAAGAGAGGATTGTTAAATTAATAATAGTATAAGTGAACAAATTTTCCTACCTAAAGAATATGACGTAAGGCCTCATTTGCATGTCCTAGTTTCTTGGGTAGAGCCTGGGCTAATGGGAACATTAGAGTGTGCTTCATTGTTTAAATAAAAACAATTTTAAACAATAATTTATGTACAGTAGTTTCATTTAAATATAACAAAATGTATCTGATGTTTACCTTGGTCTGGGACTGGTGGCTTTGTAATCTTTTTGAAGACTCCATAAAACTGTGCCTGGTTAAAAACATATGCCATCTGCTCTTTGGGCTCCCTTAATCTAGGATTCGCCCAAGTTCATCCATGATCTGCCATAAATTAGGGAACAAACTATAAAATCATATTTTATAGTTTGTTCTAAAGAGTATGTTGTATTTCTTTTAGTAACCATGTGAAAAGTCAAGTTTAAATGAAAAATAAGTATTTTTAGTTATGATGGATTACCTAAATACTAAAATAATCAGCTGCATCCTTAATTCGTACCTTCATCGCCTTCAGTAGAGGGTGAAGAACTCTCAATAATCACCGTTGAGGCATTTGATGAGTCTTGAGAATTGCCAAATTGCTCTGAGCCTCAAGAAGTGCTATGGCACAGGAAACAGGTCTCTTACAACCTCATTGGTTAGGCTGGGTAACATTGCCATGGTTACACAAGCAGCTACAAAATAGAAGTTACACAACATGTAAAAAATAAAATAAAACACAAATTTGTCATAAAACTAACTACTGTAGCTGCAGTCTCTTTTACATGAGCCACCCGCTGTACTCATCAGGCCAAGCAGCATCCCTCTATTATCTTAAATATTTAATATTACTTATGAAATAATTTTAGGAAAGTTAACTTGTTGAGAGAGAAGACTGTCTTGAGACATGGTTTTGGGAAAATGCTAAACTGTAAAATTCCAATATTATTGTGTTAAAAACTTGCTTATATTTCTTTTGGTTTTTTTTGTCAATTGCTTTTACATGAAATTGCATTGCAAGGCTATGTTGTTTCTTATTTGTATGTCTCTTAAATAAATTTACAGGTTGCTTAATTTGTCAGATGTTTCATGTATAAGGTCAGAGAAAGACAAGATTGTGTTACTTTCATACTCAAGCAGCTCTGGAGAGATTACACCTGTTAGCAAAAAAGAAGATGACTTTTCCATTCAGCTAGGTTTTCCTTTCAAACAGCTTCTCCTTAAGACTACTCATTGAATGGACGCTTTTTTTTCCTGTGTTTTCAAGCCTCTACTTCCACTACTCAGTTATACTGCCTTTTCATATATCTCTTTATTTTTAAATGGCTCAACCTTTTTATCCAAATTATTAAGAAACAGCTTCAAGTGCATCTACAGTTTAGTGATGGTTTTATGTTTTTTACTACTCTTTCTCTTTTTACTTTTGCTTATCTATGATCTTACTTGAACAACATTTAGCTTTTTTAGCAGATATGCTTAAGGGTTTTTCCAATTTATTTGAATTTAGTTTATTAATAATACCTGTTGAGGTTTTTTCATCATTTTGTTCTGTTAAACATCTTGTGTTTCTGCTGTATATTTTTTGTCTATCAGCTTTGTGATCGCTTTTGAATCTAATCTCTATTAATTTCCATTAGTAGTTTATTAGGGTTGTTTTTACAAATTTTCTAAGTGACATAAACATATATGAACTTTGTAGTTGAATGTTTAACCCTCTTTTGTAAGTCGCTTTGGGTAAAAGCACAAATTTGTGCACTAAATGCACAAATGTAAACTTAAATAAAGTGGCTTGCTGCTTGGAGGGCAGACGGTAAAAGAGAGTCATACACGAGAGAAAAATGCAGGTTAGTCCTTACATGAAAAGCTAGTTTAAAAATCTGAGAAAGACCAGGACACATGCGATGAGGATAGCAGGAAATTTTATTATTGGAATAAAAACTTCCTGATGCAGTGATCTGACAAAAGGCTTACTGCATCTTTTTGTTTAATTAGATTTCAGTTTCTCCAAACCTCAGATCATTCTTTGAAGCGCTGCTCAAAGATTTATGTCAAAACCTTAATGAAACATACAAATAAATGATTCAATAAACAGTATACAGGTTTTTTTATTGTGCAAACCTTTTTCCATGTGGTACTGTAGAGTGTGCGCATCCACACATTCTGGTCTGTTACAAAGGTTAGGTTCTTTGTAAGCAGCTATGGTCACATCTCTGGAGAGATGTTTTGCAGCTATAGACAGAATGACCCATACCTCTTCAGGGATATGTATTCGTGACTCACAGCTCTGTGCAGAAGCTAGCCATGTTGCATGTTAATGCTAAAGCCTCATTCACTGCACCCTTACTAACACTCGAATTCAGCAAGACCTTTGGACCTGTGTGGGATAATGTTGTCAAATTCGCACAATAAGGTTTTCCATTTGCTAACGCAGGATAAAAAAAAAGTGTGATTTAGACAATATCAGATATTTAGGGTTATTTACCTGCAACTGGAGTCATAGTCTGACACGCTAGTTGCTATCTCTGTCATGGTTTTAGACAGAGACTTCATTATGCATTACAGTGAACGCAAATGTGCAAAGGTGAATGGATCTAGGATTAACTGCAATTTTAGTAACTGTGTTAAAGAGGGAGAGTTTTAAATGCCGTGCGCTAAGTGAAAGAATATGCAGAATGTTGCTGGAGCTTACATGGAAGAAGAGGAAAACCACCTAGAAGGGATGAGAGTTGTAGATGTTAAATTGTTGTGGTTCTGGGAATTGTAGGCAGAGGATGGTGTGGCACTGATCTCTTGGATTTACAGAGGGCTCTAGAGCTGGGGTGGGCATCTCCGGTCCTTAAGAGCCGGTGTCTTACAAATTTAAAATTTATCCCTGATCCTCAACACCTGATTCTGATGGCTGAAGCACCTCCCCAGTGTAAGTCAAGTTGTCTGGAATTGATTATTTGACTCAGGTGTGTTAACGCAGAGACATCTAAAACATGGAGGACACTGGCACTCGAGGACCGGATTGCCCAACCCTGCTCTAGAGGGTGAGGTGTCATGGAGCCTGGTTTAAGCGTGAGATGAGGAAGAGGATTTGCAGGGGACTGGGAAGAATGCTGAGATAGGTCCTCATGGAGTCATGTACTGAGTAGCAAGTAAGCATAAAAAATTTTTTGCAAAAAGAAGTCAGGAGCAAAAGGATCAATCGGTAAAACATGCACACAGAGAGCTTTCCATCACCACTACATCAACAAACAGGCACAGGATGTTCTTCTACTTCTTCTTCTTCTTCTTCTGCTTTCGATGTTAACGGCAGCCTGCATCCATTACTGTCGCACTACTGCCATCTATTGAATTCTAATATCTTCAATTTAGATTCTCATAACGATTCCAGTATTTTTTTTTAAACGAAAAATCTTCTATTTCCCCTCAATACTCTTTAACTGATCCACCACATTCTCAAATTTCAATTCACTATTTAAACCTTTTTCCATTTTTAATGATCTTCTTTGATTTACATATTTTTTCCAACTAATAAAAACATGTTCCATTGTTTCCAAAGTATCACACCAACTACATAAACCAGGAAGATGTTTCCCCATCTTAAAAAGGGTTCCATTCAAGAAACTGTGACCGGTTCTTATTCTATTTATTAGTATCTCCTCCCTCCTGCTTATTCCTCTAATCCTTACTACATCAACTCTATTCTGAAACCTATATAAATGCATTTGGTTTATTTCATTATCCCACCTAATTTTCCATATGTTCTTGCTTTCTTTCCAAACTATGCTTTTACATTCAGATTTGGATAACTTTACTGGCATATCAACATGTCCTTTTTTAATAGTCTCCTTAGCCAACCTATCTGCTCTTTCATTACCCAAAATACCTACAGTACATGAGCAGGAGTCCAAATAATATTACATTTTTGTTTTGTTCACATATTCTATGATGAACAGCCATAACTTCATATAATATATTTTGATGATTTTTTGTGTGTCCATGTTCAATACTCAACAAGGCTGATAATGAATCACTACAAACTATTATTTTATTTATATTACTATCCTCTGCCCATTCTAAAGTTAATAATATAGCACATAATTCTACTGCATATATACTCAGATAGTTAGATGTTCTTTTTGAAATATTAATCTTTAATTCAGGAATCACTACTACTACATTAGTTGCTTCATTTTTCGGGTCTTTCGAACCATCAGTATAAATTTGCAAATAATCATTATATTTATTCTGCATTTGATTATAGAATTCTTGGCATATATCTGTTATATTTCTTTCCTTAATACTTAATAATGTTCTGTCTATATTAATATGTGCCCA
The DNA here is from genome assembly GCA_032876305.1 of Orestias chungarensis. Lineage (NCBI taxonomy): Eukaryota > Metazoa > Chordata > Actinopteri > Cyprinodontiformes > Cyprinodontidae > Orestias > Orestias chungarensis. The sequence goes on along the minus strand of JAVLVB010001002.1, from coordinate 2,300,031 downwards.
TGTAGGTCTCAAAGGCCATAATACTGTTGGACTAAACTCTTTAACATATACATTAGATGTTTTTGCTCTATCATCCCCAACCCACCCAAAACTATTAATTTTTTCCTTTCCACTTTCCCAACAATTTTCTAATACTTTCTTAACTGGACTATTTTTATTATGTCCTTTTAAATTTATCCAAAAATTAACCTTAGCATAACATAACACACTTCATCTTTACCTGGAGCACTATTCCTGTGCTATTACTTCGGGTAATTCTTATGGTATGCAGGTGCGTAACCTGCAACTAATGAGGTCCAAGCAGCCTCAGCAGCAGTGGTGGCAGCGTCAGCCCTGCAAATGAGAAGAAGAACACAACAAAACAAACACAGAGACCCCATTCCCAGTCACTACTGGTTCCTGAATAGAACATGCAGCTGCAGAGGGGAAACTAAACCACAAATACTTTGTTCAAGGTTTTTGAATTTGCATATACATAAAAATATACTGTCCATACTGTGAAAAGGCTTTTTTTTAATTTAGAATTTCTCATTTCAGAAATGACACTCATGAATTATATAGTTTTGTTAAAGCTTTAATGGTTGCATGTAATGAAACAACCAAAACTAAACTTCTCAAAAATATGTATATAATGTTTCATAAGACTGCCTTTTTGTTGAGGTGTAATGGAAGCTTGGGTTGCTTTGCTGGTGACCTTCAGGTCATCTGTATTGTTGAGTCTGGTGTCTCTCATCTTCCTCTTGACAATAATTAGAATCTATACGGAATGCAGGATGAAATTATTCTAAAATATCCTGGTAGATGGCCCTAATGTCTAGGGATTTTAGAAAACAGTGGATCAGCAAGTAAAATATGACTGAGTTTTGATACTTCACTCTGGAATTTGGGCCATTGGTATTTCTACCCTTTTGTGGACTTTATGATTGATTCAAAAGTGCAATGTAAACTTTAAATTAATAAAAAAACAGGATTTTGGACGACTGAGACAGTTCTACAGCCCAGTTCTTTTTCTTTTTAGCTCAGGTATTTTGAATCGGTCATTTTTTCTGATTCCGGAGTAGCTTGATTTCGAGGAATGCAATGGTTGTAGCCAGGATTTTGTTGGTGTAGCACACCATATCGAAAAGCTGATTGCTTTCATGTTTGTGGGTAGATTTGCTCCATGAAAAAAGAGATTTCCCAAAATTGAATTGTGATGTCCTGATTGAATGTGATCTATCAAGACTGCATCTAGCATCAAGTTGAACAGGCCGCCTTAACTGCAATAGTAACCTGTGTCTGTATGAACTTCAAATATTTGGATTACAATATATTTGTGTGCATGTGTTTATTTCTCATTTGCCAGATTAAGCAGCTTTTGAAGATAACAACCTTAAGAAGTTCTGAAATATACTTTTCCTTAAATCACTGTGTCTGAATAAAAAATATCCTGATATTGTTCTGATGTAATTGATTTTAAATGCTCCATTTTTAAAAGCTGTAAGTGGAAAATCATCATAATTAACTAAAAATAGAGACTTGAAAACAATGTGTAATTAACTAATACATCACTTTTTTTGGTGAATTGAGCTTCTTAAAGGAATGAATTAAAACAAACGGAACTTACAGAGGTATCTAGAGTACAGTGACATTTAATTTCAAACCTAAATGGACCTTCTGTTTTTTCATGAGCTGTTTTTACTTGTGTTTTCCTGTCCTATTAGCCAAAATCACAAAGCAGAAAGTTACTCCTCCTAAACTGTTGCTAACTAAAATCCTCAGTAATCCAGTTAAATCCAACATAAGATTATACCTTGGGGTTTAAAAATAAGGAGGACATATGTAAATGCCAAAACAAAGTGGAGGGAGCACAAATAGAACTAGATGCAATAAAAAAAGTGGGGGGTAGGACATCATAGAACCTTGTTGTAATTTATTGTTGCAGTGAAGCCCAGGAATCTGTTAGCAGTCCCATAATAAATGACTGGACCCTGGTAGTGACACAGGGTTCAGGCTGATTGAGCCGTGATCACTCAGCAGTCTGCTGGTGCTGCCCGCGCTGCACTAACCAGAGCAGATGACATCTAAATTCCACCGATAAATTTACACCCACGGTTAGGAGCCTCCCCACCTCGCACTCTCAGTGTATTTAGTATTCTTCAAGCATCTGCTCTACATGTTTAGTTATCTCTTTTGTCCCTGCATAATAGTGTCCATCTTCATTTAGGGGTCCCTTGTCATGAGCTCCTTTTTATTTTAAAGAAAATAAATTTTTCTTCCTCGTTGAGTAAAATAATACATTTTTTGCAATGACTTTGCATAAAATTCAAGGTCAGATGAGGATCATTTAGTCCACATTGGACAGCACTGCTTTATTTTTGATGCTGCATCCTTTGTATTTCTGACAATGTTGGACAAAGACCCAGTAATATTTCTGGAAACTAATAATGAAAAGTGTTTTAATGTTTTTTGGTGTTGTCATACACCTAATTAAGCAATCATTATTAACCAACTCCATCTCAAACAACAGCTATAAATGAAAAACTTCAAGCAAGTGGTGTGTCACCTGTTTTTGCAGAACCTTCAAAAGCAAGAATGTAGAGGTCACATCTCGATTAAGGTCAAAGGCCTATTTAAAAAATATTGAAACAGCATAATTTAATATTAAGGTGATGTTCTTTTCTTTTTGTGAAGAAAATAAGATGTTTCTTGACCACAAGGGATTTTTTTTACACCAGTATCTTATCTGTATGCATAAATAACTGTTCCTTTTTTACATATAAAAACAAAACCCGTTATGCTGGTTATTAAAAAAAACTGTTTAGACTGTTTCTGTCTGGGATACATTGGGGGTATATGTCCGATATCTTAAAATAAAAACAGAAGCTGGGAGGGGTATTCATGTTTTAGACTACAAACTGTATGCCACAGTTTTAGGGTTTGTATATAATTGAGAGTTTTGTTTCCTTGGCTCAATGATTCGACAGGCCGAAGTAAATATAGTTTGGTTATGACATTCAGTTTTCTGACATCCTGAAGCCAAAATGTTTATTTGTCTCTCACCATGTAATGACATAAATATAGATGATAATATATGTTTCAGTGGTATTCTGTCACAGACACACAGAGGCTGCAGCAGTCACACACCCCCCCCGACACACACACACGCTTCCCTCTGCCTGTCTTCCTCTTGTTTTATTTGTGTAATATGTGTTTTGGCCTTGGTCCAAAGCTGAGAAGTGCAGCCATTACAAGATTATGAGAAAGACCAGACTTCATCACCTGTCTGCTGCAATGCCAGGGGATGTACACTGATTATGTGAAATATGGCTGTATTTTAGGAGGGTTCACAGCCTCTATAAATTACACAAATTGTTTAGCTGTGCTTGAGCTTCTTTTTATGTAGCACAGTTATTTTTCTTTTATGCTTGTGGCAAAAAAGCAAATATTTTGCGGGTTAAATAAAATCCAACATTAGATGTTGATACCAAGGTTGTTGCCTGACTAAGAAGCTTAAACAGCGAAATATGTGCCTTATTTGTATTCTAAAATTATGCTTTCTCCAAAGTAGCCTGAAGCTGCACTAAACTTTAACAATTAAATATCCTCATCACTTTAGTTATGTATTTGACTTTATTTGACTAAAAGGCTATTAAAAATCAGTTCTGATTTCACTTTTTATCTTGCCATTAAAAGTTTTTAATGTCTGTAAATAAGCCAACATTTTAGATGTTTTCCCATAAATCATTAATTTTGAAATTATTCGTACTTAAATTGGTTAACCGAAATCATATAAATATTTCAATGATCTTCTATTTGATAGAGAAACACACTGTTATGAGTATTTAGAGGAGGGGGATGATGTTTTTTCAATTTAAATTAATTAATCAATTAAATTAATTTAAAAAATTAAAGAACAAAGTAATCGTGTGGAAGAAGGCCCTTTGGTGATATTAACACTTAACAAAAGGAAATTGCTATGTCATCTGTTGGTGGCAATGTTATGCTGCAGGGTGTTTAGGAAGCATGCTGAGAAGCTGGGCATGGCTAAAAACAGGGCAGTATTGGAAGGAAGCCTGACAGTGGCCGCTTGACTCAAGTCAGGGGCAGAAGTTCACAATAAACATAAACAATGGATTGGATCAGACCAATTAGCATAAGAAGGAGGTAAAATCCCTCCTGGTTATGCTTTCCACTGTAACTAAATCCTAACTTTCTTCCACGCTTCCACCTCACCTCATGAGTTTGATCATGATGACAAAGACATTTGGCTTTCGGAATTGCTCTTTATATTGTCTTTGGTTTTGCCTGTTGGTTGTTTGGAAAGCCATGGGGAGTATATTTTTGTAATTTGTCACAAGCTAAGAAGAAAAGATGGTTTGCATGGTGTTATATTGGTGTTTAGTTGTTGTTCGTGCTGATGGACAAGTGAGTTTGGGTTGTGATCCAGTAGGATGAGGCAACGGTTTAGAAGGCAACAAGGAATCCAGGAAAAAATAACATCAGAGGAGAAACACAAGATGCGTAAGTAAAGGTAATCTTGGGGAAACAGTACTTAAGGTAGACGTGGAGCTGAAGGACCAGTTTACTACACTTGGTGAGAAAGCTATCTGGTGTCTGCCTGAAGGAAACTGCTCCTTCTCACTGATTGGCAGGAACGAGGACCAGCTGGATCCAATCCTGCCTTCCAACCAGTGGTAAGTAAAGAAGGCACATTCACACAAACAATGGATACAACAGTCTCACACACACAACAATGCACATCTAATATATAGGAGATTGTCCTTTAGATCAGTGTTTCTCAAACCAGTTCTTCAGGAACAACCCCCTATATGTTTTAGGTGTTTACCTTCTGCTACACATCTGACCTGAATAAACACGTGATTAACAGATATCTAGAGCAGCTGATAGCATGCATGAGCTAATGCTATCATTTCAATCAGGTGTGCGGGAGGAGAGATACATGAGGAAGAGAATCTAGAAACTCAGTCCACATGCAAACATAACACTTTACATCAGTGTTTACACAATTACACATGATGGGGGCAGACACATAATGAGAACATGTGTAAAAAAAATAATAATAAAAAAAGAAATTTATCACCACAGATACCTACTCCCCCCAATCTCACTGTGCCACCGCTGTGTATAATAATGACTCAAAGGGACTGAATACAATAGCATGCGCGTTTGGTTTGTATTTGGAAAAGGTTTATGCAGATGATTTGCCTTTAGAACTCATCCTCTACCAAAATTCCACACCTGACATGCCTACAGTCTTCTGTTCCCATGCAGAAAGGTTTTCGCTCTTTGAATATTTAAGTTCCTAGACACTATTAACTGAGTCTCTTTGAGCTGAGACTGAGTCCACCTCCATCATAGTAATTGAACCAATAAAAGGCATGGGCCAGGAAAACCTGCAAATAAAACTACAAAGTGTAATGGCCAGCACTTATCATAGAGACCACTGACTACACCTGGAATTGCTTTAAATAAAACTTTGTAGATTAAAACTATACTATGCTGCTATTATAAAAAAACATCAGAACCTGTTTTTTTTTATTTTAGTTTATCTTTCCTCAAACACCACCATAAAGTAAAATTCAATAAAATAGAACATGAATTCAAGTGAGGCTTATATTTTTTAGGTTGAAAAAAATAAAATAAAATAAAATAAACTATTAAATGTATTAAAATGCATTTTATTAAGCTCACATAGCTGTAAAAAATGTTTTCTTGATGTTTTGATGTTATATTCTAACCTCCATATTTTCATTAGCTTTGAGGAGAAAATCATCCTAATTTACAGAAAATAAGATTAAAAAACAATGATTAGTTTGAAAGTTGTGCGTATAATTTCTTTCACTTAAGTTACTAAGATAAAAATGATAAAGTTTCAATAATACTCTAATATATTGAATAGTAATGTATAACCTGACTGGTAATGAACTGCTAATTTAAAATGTGCCTTAAAAATGAGATGTAATGGCAAAATCCATTTTCAACAATGTAAAACAAAGATATTACAAACATAATATGTTTTTTTCTCATATATCCCTGTTGCAGGTGCCTATCTGCATTTGCCTCCTCTCAATGTGCACCTTTAGGTGGTTTAGCTCGAGTCAATACTGTAACTAAATACAATGATCTGCCAAAAACAATTACTTGATTTTAAAATCCCACTCATTCACTGAGCTGACACTGCCTTTGAGGAGAAGATAAGCTGACATTTGAATTAGCATCTGAGCAGGGTTCCTTGCTGGTAGAGTGTAGAGTGCAACAATTTCTTGCCCCTGCCAGAGTGACCCTGTGTTTATGTGTGTGTCAGAAGCGATTGGTGCTCTTTGGCTCTGAAGAATGCACGTTTCCTCAATTTAGGCGTTAGACTGGATGGCTTAGCTGGATGAAATGAGACTATAGATAAAAATATGAATGGAAAGGTTGGTAAGAGAGACTGAAAATTGCACTTAAAATAAGAAGTTTGACAGTGATTTAACAGTCATTAAAATAACTTACATTTTAATCAGAATGTAAGTAAGTATTAAATGAATAAATATAATGGCTTTTCTTTACCTGCTGCTATTGCCAAGGGTGGACCAAGCATAAATGGGATGTAATACGGGGCATTCTCTACATTATAAACAATGTATTTCGTGTCTAAAACAGAATAGTCAGAATCTAATCAATTATTTAAATAAATTGATCTGAGCAGGTACATTTTTATTTTTTATTTTTTGTAATTTTCACGTTTTTAGCAGTTGTCCCTTCTTGAAAGTATTAAAATATAAATAAAACTCTCATTGTGGCAGTTTGTTTTACTATAGCAAAATGAAAATTAAAGGCTCCAAATTAATTTAGCATTGATTTTTTTTTAAGTAATCTCTTTTTTTAAACAGCCTCTCCTACTGCACTTGCAGTCAGCATTTGTTTTTGCTTCAGGCCACAATCGTATCTACTGCCATAAAGAGAACCTTTCCCTCTAAATCCAGCCGTACTGTATTTCCTGTTAACTCAAAGCATTTATACTGGTGTAACAAGATGGTTTTATTTAAGCTCCCTTCTATAAAGCTGCTGTTAAAATGCAAACATGATGTAGAAGAATTAGAATTAGGAATAGTAGTGATAAGCAGGCTCAGTGCTGTGCTGAGAGGGTATTTACTGTGTTTGTGTAACAGGGTGGTAATGGGTTTGGGGGAGGTGTTGTAGATTAATTTCTAATTTAGCAGGACAGTGTGGATTTATTGAACTGCACCGCTGCCTCCAAGTGCCACACCTAGTCCCTTTTGCACTTAATAATATTTTATATCTTGAGCAACATACTTTTTCATTCCATTCATTCCATTCATTCCATGGGCGTCCACTCTCGCCCACTCTCGCAGAAATCCATGCAGTCCAAGCAGATCGTGATTGTAAAAAGATTTGTTGTTGTTGTTTACTTTTACATTGACTGTGATTAATTATTGACTATCTAATTAAGTTTGTTTTGTTATTTGTTATTATACACATCTTTCCCGAATTGTAAGAGCTACATACATATTTATTCCACCACTTGAAAAAAGAGAACTGCACATTAGATTTTAGTTTATAAATTGTTTGTGGAACATCTCCTGATTGTTTGAGCACATCAAGAGTAAATATATACATAGTATATCTTTTGTATAATAATGAAAGTCAGCAGTGGGCTTAAGGTGAAGAAAAGTGAGATCAGGATACTCTTTCAGAGACAAAGGGGCTTAGTAATCAAGTACTTGTTTCAAGCTATGTTTTTCTGGAAGAGGCACAAGCCTTCAACATAGTTTTCAACTACCCTACGATAGGGAGAAGACAACCATATGTTTAAATATGACAGTACAAAGTTAGTATCTCATTTATAGCTTACTATTTAGAGCTAAGCTAAGTTTAAGTAAAACATAGTTTTTCTGAATGATCTAAAACCCAAAGTAGACTGGTATGACTTTACCCAAATATTTTACTATGTAAAACAAAAGCAGTGCTTTTATGGGAGGACTACTTTCTGGCTTGAAAAAAAAAGCCAGAACACAGTCCTTGCAGCATGTCCTGTGTCTTCATCTGTCTCTCCTCTAGGTTGGACATGAATATCTAACCAGGGAGGCATAAGGTGGAGAAGTAGCAGCTCTATTCTGAGCAACTGATGCTAGATGTTAAACAAGACTTTACATTGAGGTTGAGGTTCAAGCAGAAGAATTAAAGATAATGCTGCATTAGAATGATTAAGATCAAAGTTGTTTTCCTTAATTTTGTTTTAGATTTCCTATAAAACATTTACCATTGTTAATTTTTTTCCTTTATTTTTTATTGTTGTAGCAGACATCCTCATCATCCAGGCAGCCTTCCAACCATAATAAGTTGACCGGCCAAGCTTAAAGTTACATGTAAGAGACTCTATTGTGAGGTCAAGTGTCTCTCTCTTGTATTTTTAATGCAGCAGAAAATTCCCTGGCACTGGATAAGGAGCATAATTATCAAGCTTTTGTTCATTTTCTAAGAAAAGTGTTGAGTGCAGATCACACACCTTATAGCACGTTTAAACACCTCTTACAACACTTCCCGGGTAATTTCTCTGCAGCTCTTAGGCAGCAATGTGCTCTTATTTTCAAAACAGTGTGAGATGAACACCGATTGCAGAACGTGAGGATAGATCATGTTGATAAATATTTAAAAATGAGACAAATTCACATCACAGGTCTCTATAACGCAGTAAGTGTCAGCGTTCCAGATATAGTGATGCTATAGAAAGGCTTTATTATCTCTTGCAAACCAAAAAACAAATTGAAAACATGTATACTTTTATCCATGCTGGAATGCTTATTTACTCAGAATGAGTTCCTATTTAATGCTCAGTTGACTGTATAACCAACACAAATTTCCAGTGGTAGAGTCTGGTTAGAAAATAGCTCGGACCAGGCAGAGCTTTCTGTGTGATTAAAGAGGATGATATGTGAGCCATTTCTCACAGCTTAGGACAGATATGTGAGAACAGATATTTTATCTGGGAACCGAGCCAGACAAGAAGTGTTCTAATTTCAAATCAGTTTAAAGACAAAATATCTATCCATCCATTAATCCATCCTTCTATGTATTGCTTTCCGCTCATTAAAAAAAAAAAAAAATAGCATTAAAACCAGGATGAGCTTTCACTGAGGCTGAATGAAATGGCCTAAAAATTTAATCTCTGATTTTCTCATACCAAAATCAATTTCTAATTTGAATCATATTCTGTTTCTGTTTGTCACTTTTTTTACTTGAAAAGAGATTTTAAATGAAAAAAATAATGATATCAAAAACCTTGTTTTGACCTAATTTCAAGCAGAACAAGGAGACCTTGAGGGTGATTGACAATGCTGAGACCGTCCCCCTCACTCTGATTGTTTTTTTCTGTCCAGAAGCGGCGCATTTTTGCAGATGGCATAAAGCCACTCAGAGAAATCAAAGGAGCTTGTTGTTTAACAGATCATCTGTGTCATAATTTACTGTTGATACAAAGTAACAGTTTTAACAAAAGTAAATGTACATAAAATATTTGAAAACAAATGACCTACTGCAGTTTTAACAGTTAAAACCTAACGTAATAACTAAAGCTATGTACTTTGTGTAACCCAAACATGTTTTTTTTTGTCCTGGTGTGCAAATAATTACTTTTTGCGCATTCTTTTATTTTATTTTTTATAGAATTCCTCGTCTGTATGAGGTTTGCTTGCTCCTAAGACTCAAAACAGGTTGATCCAAATAAAATCTATTTATCCGGACTATCTGTATTTAAGTTTCACAGGATGCATTTCTCATTGGTCTCTGTAGCCAGTGTGATTTATGGTATTGTTTCGCTCATGGTCTTTCCTGAGTTCTCAGATTTATATAAAGTGGGTTTTATTTAATGAGTGGTTTAGGTTTTAAAATCAATACGAAGCATTAGTCTTCATATTGTTTTAAAATTCATTTGTTGAATTGGTTAAAAACAAATGCTGATCTTTCTCAAGAGAGATGAAAGATACTGCACCACAAACGAGGCGATGACTCTAATTCCCCTTTATATTGTTGAGCATTATAATACAGTACCAGAATATGTCTACAAATGCAGATTTTGTGCCAACTCTGACACTGAATCTCCAATAAGTGGCACATTATGACCTAGCTTTAGGGGTGCAAGGATACAGAGAGAATGAAACCAGTTCCCAGGAGCACTTAGGCCAGCCTGGCAATAATTGAAGGGAAATCAATCAGGGCTTTCTCATTAAAACGATAATCAAGTATGCCTGCTGAGGTAGCATTGATTTGAAAACACCCTGAATGACAGCTGTGCTAACTTCAGAAGCAGTGAGTGATAAGTCACGGTGAGGAGGACTTTTAAAGCAACCTCAAAGTCTCACTTGTTATATCCTGCCTCCTGGCTTGCATCCAAAGGGCCACAGTGGGTCCCACACTATTTTTATATTGAGGATTTTTAAAGGAAATCGTGAGCTTTTATTTTATTTGAAGGTTTAAAAGCTTTAGTGAAACATTACTGTAGCTTATAACCATTCATCTGGGTGTTATGTTGAGTGCTTTTTTTATCATAACATTGTGACCTCACACTTTCTTCCTCTCTGTCTCTGCACTTTTGTTGAAGCTCCAGGCCATCATTACACCCACAGTGATACACTTTTAAGGACGAAATATTAAATATTCACTGTTATACTTTAGAGTAGATGAACATTCATAGTTGTGTATCTGTTATTCAAGGTCCACTTTCAAACAACAGAGCTAATTCTAAAAAAGACAGGTTTTAAAAGGAAGTAAACAATTCAGGAAATGTTTATTCTCTTGTCAAGGTTTAGGTTAAAAAGTAAAAACAAAACAAAAAACCAACCTCATATTTTAAGATAAAAAACACTGACAAGAAGAATCGGCGCCTGGGTTTCAGCAGAGAGCAACAGCCTTTCACACAGCAAACCTAAACGTTCCTTTCCCAGCCAAGCGAAACCAAACGGCTGTCTGTCATTGATTTCTCATCCTGGATGGTGACTAACTATCCTAAGTGCCGATGTTAATGCTGACTGAGGCTGTAAAATCTCCACTAAACTGTTGGTGTTGGAACTGAGCAGCTTACAATTTATAGATCTGACTGAGCTTCTGTTTGGCTGAATTGAGACTTGATAGTCCGTCTCTGTCTTTTTAAGACACAGAGGAAAAGATAAAATGCAAAACATTGCCAACAGAAAGAAAGAACCTAATAAAGGGCTTTAAACATGTTACCATTTTAGCTCCTTTCCCTTAACCACATACTTAAACTGGAGAGATAACTTGCATGTCTAATGTTTTAGAAAAAGATGGAGAAAGCTCATAGACAAAAATAAATAGGACTGAAGCACACCACATGTTTCTTATGTTGAAATAATATTTACTACAATACCAACCCCTCTGTCCATTCATTATTCCTTCATCTATATACGCTCTTGTCCTTGAATGGTTGAAGGGAGGACCTGTCCTTTTTGTCAGCAGTCATTGGCATAAAGGCAGTACCCATGCTGGACTGGTAACACGCCAACAGAATATAAATGTATGCATACAGTCTTTTGAATATGAGCATTGTCTATCACAGACAAGTTGTGATATACTGTAACCTCAACTTTCCCTTAATCGTTGGACATTAGCCATTTTTAGGGACCATACAATTAGAGCGTTGTTTTTGTAAGACCTGGAAGAAACAAATACTAAATTTTGTTTATTTTTGACCGACAGCTGAGAAAAGCTTCTAGTTTTTTGGGTTTTTTTTTACAAGTACAAACTAAACTAAAACAACCAACACATAAGGAAGCCAAGCAGACACATAGGTGTTTGAAGGGACACAACAATGTCTGACTGGTTACCCGTCGAGCTGTCTGTCAGTTGTTTGCGTGTGTGTATGAAGGCATGGTGGCCATGCTGAGGTGGCAGCTGCACTACAGCACACAAGGGAAATCTTTTTCAGAAAAGAGGAGATGTGTATCAGAACTGACCCCAGAGATGACCAGATGGATTAGCAGGGCCACATCACATTGTAACACTCTGTCGTTCATGACATGTGGGCATGCACGTGGTCGGCAGTACTCTGTGTGGGGACCAGGTTGCACACTCTGTGCTTTATGGAAACATGTCAAACAGATTGATCTAGGCAAATAATTATTACAAAAAAAAAAAAAAAGGCAGAAATATATATGTTTTCAGAAGGATCAAAAACAAGTTAGACATGTTGGAGGTGGCAAAAAAAGAGACACAACTGCAAAAAAACAAAACAAAAGAATAACATTAATTAACACACACACCTGTTAGTGTTAGTTAAGCAAATTTAGGTGTGTAATCCGGCTCACACAGAGAAAATTGTAAATGAAGCTGATGGGTAATTTTTATGTTGAAAATAAAGGGTAAAAAGCGATTTTTTTTCATTTTCTGCATTTACAGGGCCAGTCACTACTACCCCTAGATAAATACTTTAGCATATCTTAGTGTATTTGAATGTGTTGCCATTGAGAACAGACATTCAAGGTGGGGTTAAACAGATAGGTATTCCATAAAAAAATTAGATTGGTTGATATTTGTAGGTCATGTGACAATTTATCATCAGTTCAGTTCTGTTTCTGAAACGTTATTTAATAAAACAGACTTTTCCGTTAAATTTCAAAAGGAGTATCCCAGACAGGGTATCATTCATGCAAATCTCAACAATCCTTTAATGGTGAGAAACGAAGTGTATCCAAATATTTATTTACCTCTGGCACCTAAGGCAATCAAGCTGCCAGTGGCCATTTGATGAACTGTTCATGACAAAGAAAGTCATTTTCTGTTTCCAATCCCCACAGGACAGCCCAGCGTGGAAAGGTACTCATGCAGTGCCTGAAAAGGTTATCGAATTGTTATTCTTGGGAATTGTCTACCAACATGTTTAGCTCTATACAGCCAAATGGTGCTTCAGTAGTAAAGCTAATTTTAATCGATATTTACAGGCTTCTTTACAGGTTTCTTAAAAAGAAAATTCATGTCTGTACGATTTCAATCAGGCAAAAGGGACAAAGACAGAAACAAAATTAGACACTGATGTTACAATAGATTTTTTATCCCGCGCATTTATTTTTCTGTTGTTTTTTCCCCCAAAATGTATGAAATTTCACCCTTATAAAAATATTTCACGCAAAATTTTAACTGTAGCAATACAACTGCAAAAATCAAGAGTAAGAAGCAAGAATTTGCTGCTCAATTTTCCTGATTCCTTTTAGTGACCCAAGCCAACCATTCAACTCCAAATTGAGTTAAGTGGCTTTTAGCAAATTAAAATATTTTCCTTTGATCACGTGCATCTAATTCTTAAAGCACATTTTTATGGTTTATATTGACAGATGGACAAATGGTCTGAGGGAAATTAGGTTTCTGTACTGAGTTTCAATATACATTAGGATTGTTATAAAATGTTAAATGGAATTAAGCTGTTTCTAAAAATAAATATAAATTTGGCATTGAATGTAGAACAAATTGAAGCATTCAGGGGAAGACAGAACTGATTCAAATTCAGATTTAACTGAATCTACAAAGACTTTGCTTGTATTTATGTCTAGCTGTGACATAGATATTTATAACCTGCATTGTATTTATTCTTGCCCGGCCAGAATCCCACATTGGATTTGCAAGAGGTCCACGATAAGCGTACGATTGGGATGAAGTCATTAAATCTGCCCAGAGAATGATTAGTTAGAACATAAGTGCATGTATGGATATGAGTATTTTTCAGCTATATATATTATCTCCAGAGATATTTGTTATAATGTCAAAGTATATTTGTGTATGATAAAAATTTCTAGAATTTTTATTGCAGTTTGCATTTGCAAGTGTCTGGGGATAATGCTTTAGACTGTATAATTACAATTATTTTCAACAAATAATGTCTATTAAAATGGAGCAATCCTTAACCAGTGATTTATTTTTCAGGTGTCTTTTGTATAAATAAACAGCATTGTGTGTACTGTCCAGATACTCAGCTTCTTAGTTTGTACCATGCCATCCTGGAGAGTTGACTTTGTATCTTAATGTGCTATAGCAAGCTTCTCATACAGACATTTAGTGAGGAGCATGGTCACATTCATATCACAGGTAGTATGGCTATAGATTCCAGAATATTGACTACCAGTGGACTACCCTGAATGTGCATAGTTCTGAAATAATACATTGTCATTCAATACATATATTAGAGATTGTATTGGAATATTTTTTATTTTTTAATTTAATTTAATTTTTTTTTCCATCTGATCTGACTTTGTAACAATGCACCATAAAAGCAGGTTTATTTTTGGGGTAGTATCAGCTCATTAGGAACACAGAAATAACATTTTTGGGAAAAACAAGAAAAGAAAAAAAAATTGGCATATCTACGGTCAGATGTGCAGTCCCTCAGCTGTGCTTCACTATGATGTTACATCTGTAAAATCCTAATGAAGCACTGTATCTGTTATCAGTAAAAAATGCTTTCAAAATATTTATCAGAATATTAATATTTGGTAAATATTTAAAAAGTTAATGTTTTGGCAGCATTTTACAAGAAGTACCTTATCTGGAAAAGATGAGAGAGATTCACATATTTGCACTTCATATTTTGAAAACCTATGATTTGAAACATCCCTAAATATAATAATAATAATAATATCTCAATATGATTTTATATGTCCAAGGTAAATCCTGTTATGGACCAGGGAGTCATGATTTACTTCTTATAAAAATTAATTCCTGATCAAGTATTGCCCCAAACCCAAGTGCAGCATCATAACCAGGCATAACCTAGGGAAGGATGAGGGAATTTTAAGGATAGAAAAATAATCAGGTAACAAGCATAACCCTAGAAATTTTGTTTTCCATTTTGCTTTCCATCTTTGTAGCCTTTTGACACAAACTCTTCTCATCTGGCTGGAATCCTTCCTCAACACCAAATGGCTTGCTTCCTACTTGTTCAGATTCTATTTATCTAATAGACAAGAGTTGACTGTAGTCAAAAACTCTGAACTCTTACTGGCTTCCACAAGGTTCTGTGCTATTTTTGTTGCTTTAATATTTCAGTATTGCCTGTGTTGGTATAAATATGTTGTTGCCATTAATTTTCTACAGCTATGCTGCTGACACACAGATCTTAACCTACCCTCAATTCACAAAACACATTCCCAATAATAAAGAATTCTGTGGATGTACGTTAGCCTCAATCAACTAAACTATTATAAATCTAACATGTTCAGAATTGTGACACAATTTCTTACTATATCTGACTAAATTTAGGCATCACTCTCAAACAGCCCCTGCTCAATCTCTCAATATCTAAAAAGATCATTTAATTTATGACATCTGTCTTAAATTCAAGACTGGCATCATTATCTTAACGTCCATAGCTTTCTAATTCAATCTCCAGACAATCTATTGACTTCATCTTCCTATCTACAATGGACATTAGATCCATGTTGATGCTTCATCCCTTGCTGGCTTAATGACCATGATAAGCATTCCCATGGTTCACCATCTAAGCTTCTTAGCAAAATCTTGTAGATCAAAAGTCAGGAATAGGTGTTTTTGTCAAATTGTATAATTTTAAATGTCCTCAAGAGCCTTCAGACTCAAAAACAACATCTTAAAAAAAAATATGAACAATTTAAAACAACCTACTGTACGACTGGAGTCTTCAACACTTCTTAGCTGGAAATACACTAGTAGGAAAAGGGACTTCATATCCAAATCTCTATAAAGGCATTAATAAATGGCTATTGGCATTTGATGCTATCAACCCATCAACTGTTACATAATATTTGCTGCAGACCCTACATGGGAACACTGAACATATTTACTAATACGTTCTGGTCTTTGCTCAACTCTCCTACAGTAGTTTGTGTGCCATATTTATTATTTGAACCTGTTTTTTGGGGGGGGGGTTATTTTGTTTTTTTGTTTTTCCAAAAAGTCCTCTTTAGTGCAGGGTTTTTCGTGTGCTTGCTGGGAAATATGTTTGGGTTTGTGCACATTTCTTTCTCCCAATGAAAGAGGCAGTACATCATAGAAGTAAATCAGACGGGGAAACAGACAATTGGGTCAGTACTTATGGCTCCTCTAGAGGGAAATACCCATAAAAGGTTAACAAAAGTCACCTTTAGACTGCTCTCAGACTGTATTAATCAAGTTAAGATGATTACGTAAAGCAAATTATCTATCAAAGTGGGCTCAGGCAGGTCACAAAAGTAATTTAGATTTATTTTTATTTTTTTACAGCATGGAGCTGGGCTGGAAAGGCTTTTCATGAGTACATCAGAGTCCAGATTATACACTCAAACAAAGACTGGACTGAACATCACAGAAACCCATTTATATTCAGGTTTAGATGTACTTCATAAATGAAATCCACTCAAACAAAAGAAATCTTTATCAAACAGGCTTCAAAGGATGGACTAGTTCAACATTATTAGCCACCCACACAGTCTAAAAACTGTGCTGTTTTAGACGAAAACCTTTTTTTAACCTACAGTCAAATATTTAAGAATAACAGATAAATAAATGATTTGATGGCTTCTGTTGGATTTTTTGACAAGTGTACCTGTCTAAAGGGGCCCGGTGAGGGATTAATCCCAACAATACATGCTTGGTGATTAGGTACAGTTACAAAGGCCTTTATGACGCAATACAGCATGGATTTAAATAGTGGGGTTAGGGGAAAATCTGAATATATCTGTACTTGTTTATATAGACTAAAGCAGCATGATATCACAAGCATCTACGTCACCATAGTTTTCTGTGTAAACCCCTTTACTAGCAGAGCATGAAGCTCACAGCATCTTTTAGACATTAATATAAATTCAAAATGCCAATATCAAGTGACTACCTTACCCTAAGTTTTACCTGTTTTAAATATATATATATATATATATATATATATATTTTTTTTTTTTTTTTTTTTCTTCAAATAACTGACTTCATTCCAAATTTTAAGTGTAGACATGGAAATACCATAGTCTGAGGATGCTCTGTTGCAATAGGACCTAACTTACTCACCATTAGAGACTCCACCATTAAGTTTATTCAGAGAATCCTGGATACCAGCATATGTAAAAAATAATTAAACTGAGGGCTAATTTGATAAAAAAGGAAGGCTTGGAAATGGAATGTAGACAGTCTAATTACAGGCCAAAACCTGATGCTCTTCAGAGGCTTGTAAGTGATTTCAAAGGGTCTACACAAGAAACCTCTAAAAACATCTTACAGCTGAAAGTAAGGAGTGGGGTAACATTTTCTCAGACTGTGGTGATAAACTGAGGATGGCTGAAAATATATATTTTAAACTAAAGGGGACAAGACTAACTCTCAGCAAGACAAGTGTAAGTAAATCCCCCAGCCATAAAACCACTTACACTTCTATTTTATCCACAAAATATCGAGCTAAGAGATGTGGAACACTAACTTTTTCTTTTGTGTTTTTTTTTTTTTGTCCTCACTATATATAATTTTTTGAAGTACGAATTGAAAAATATTTTTTGTATTATTTTTTTTTTTTGTCTTTCTAGCTTGTGACTTTAAAATATCACCTTAAATATCACGCTTTTAATAAGCTGTCTATAAGAGGTTAACTTTAATTTTTATGCTACTCAGACCGGTACATGTGAACCCAGAACTTCAGGCAACACAGCGTAATGAATATGACAGATTGTTTATAGAAAATCATTGAATTAGATTAAATAGAATGATTACATGAACATGGATTGTAGCACAGTAGAGGATCAATCAAAAAGCTACAAACCCAGGGAAATGAAAGACCTTTAGGCCTCGGAGCAGAAACAGGATAAGAACCATGAAAGCGAAACCAGGGAAGAAGGATGTGCTGGTCAGGTGGTCAGGTCCGGCAAGGTGAGACGAGAAAAAGTAGGAAACAGCACAGGGTCAAAGAACTGGGAATCTAAACAGGGAATGTTGGACATCTCCTCACCTATGGCCTTCAATACTTTGGCACTTTCTGCTTGATGAAGTACTGCTTATAAGGCTTGAAAAACAGGTGGGTGCAATAAGAACTGATTGGTACTAGGAGAAGAGGCACAGGCAGAATAAAAAATAACAGAAATGCGATGAGGAGAAATGACAACAGGCTACATACTCTAATTAGGAGTTTCCCAACTTTGTGTATTTACTAAAAATCTGTCCTCATTTCAATAAACTTCTGTAGGATGGTAATGGGATCCTGCTTTTTCTCTGATGTCACTTCAACATCACCACTTCATTCTCCTCCTCAAAGCCTCCATAATGTTTTACCCTTCGTAGTGGCAGATTCAGCCACTTTAACCAGTGTGCCTGGAGGATGTCAATAGGAGAACACTCTGCACCTCAACCCCAACAACAGAGCTGGTTATAATAGCAGGTTATAAATTTGGCCAGTGCCAATGCACTGTAATATGGAACTCTGGTGAACTGCAGTCTTATGACTAAAAATAAGCGATTATTGATGAAGAGTAATTTGTTGTCTCACAGAAATAAATGTTTTTCAGGACTACATGCATTTTTCAGTTAAAATGGGAGATAATAATTAATCCAAAATATAAAACATTGAGGAATACATAAACAAAGAATGGTCTAAAACCAGAAAAAATCCTCATCAGCTATGACTAATCTTGTTGTCCTCCCTCACTGTGTACTTTTCAGACTGCCCCCACTGTGCCAATCTGTTCCCTTGGGTTGTTTGCCTGATAAATCTAAAATGCACTGCCTTTTAATCTTTAATTTTCATTAAATTGCAAAGTTACAGGCTTGTACGATGTGCAGCAAATTCAAAACTGTCATCAATTACCTTAAGGTACTTCTCATTATGGATTCTGGACGCAGTTTTGGGCCGCCGTTGCTGCTGCTACTGCTGTCCTCACCATGATGCTGGCAAGTCTGTCTGCAGTAATAAGGAGAAAAGTGCAAAGTCACAGAGAGTTAGAGAGGAAGCAGCAAATAGTTCCCATCTCGTTCTCTCACCTGCTCATGTTTTTAGTCCCTGGTGGTTGTAAAATTGTTAAGATACACAAGCCTAAGAAACTAAAACACTTTTGAAATGGAATTAAATTTAACTTAAAGGATGCCTTTGTGGCTTCAGCATAAAATGTGGAACAGATATAAAAACATTTTTAAGTATGCTGACACTAATTCTCATGTTTGATGCTTACTGAGATAAAATTCTCCAATACAAATTACAAATTTGTCTCCAAGTAAAATAGAACCTGTTGCTGTCTCATATTTGAACTGTAGCTTAAACATTAATTGATCTCCTATTAAAATTCTAGATTAGATTTAAACAAGTTATTATAAATGTTTTACTCTAACTTCTTTAAAAGAAGTGGGTGCTTTTTATACAGGTATTCCAACTCATTTCCCAGGTCTGCACAGTCTATTGAGCAAAACAAGCCCTCAACAATAAAGCAAATATTTTTACAAAATGCTTAAATGCATAAATATTTCAATCTGACAGGATAAAAGCGTACGTAGCTGATTCATTTTACTTAGGTGTGAATCTAAAGGGCTAGTTTTAGTAAAAAAATAAAAATAAAAAAAAGAAGGAAATAAATTCTTTATCTGTGTAAAACTCAAAAATCCTGTTAAAATCTAAATGTTTTGGGAACTATTATCGGCCTATATCAAACCTGCCATTCTTAGGAGAAGTCCTGGAATAAGTTGTATACCAACAGTTGAGTGACTTTCTCCTGTCTAACAATGTGTTTGATGCTTTCCAGTCAGGCTTTAGGCCCCACCACAGTACTGAGACAGCTCTGATCAAGGTGACAAACGACATTCGCCTGAACTCAGATGCAGGCAAAGTCTCTGTCCTAGTTCTGCTGGACCTGACTGCCGCCTTTGATACAGTTGACCATGTGGTTTTATTACAGAGGTTAAAAGACTGGGTGGGAATCACTGGTATGGCTCTCAACTGGTTTAACTCCTACCTCTAGGCGGGTGTTACTTTCTTCAAATTGGGAAGTGCGTCTCCGACCGAATGGGTGTGACCTATTGGGTTCCCCAGGGGTCGATCCTGGGACCCCTTTTATTCAATCTGTACATGCTTCCAGTAGGCCAGCTAATACGCAGCCATTATGTGTCCTACCACAACTATGCTGATGACACTAAGATCTACGTGTCGCTGACAGCCGGAGAACATATGCCTGTTGATTTATTGTGTCACTGTAATGAACAGATCATTCTGTGGATGCAGAACAACTTCCTCCAGTTAAACTCAGACAAAACTGAAATCTTTTTCTGTGGCCCACAGAAACAAAGAGAAAGTGTCATCAGTTACCTTCTGACTCTCTCTCTGGAACCTAAACATCAGGTCAAAAATCTTGGTGTAATACCGGATTCTGACCTGAACTTCAACAGCCACATTAAATCAGTAACATCAGGAGCCTTTTACCATCTTAAAAACATTGCCAGAATCGGAAGAATAGTCTCTAAACCAGACCTAGAAAGACTTATCCATGCTTTTATCTCTAGCAGGTTAGACTGCAGTAACGGCCTTCTCACTGGGCTTTCTAAACTGGCCTTAAGACAGCTTCAGAACATCCAGAATGCTGCTGCTCGAGTTCTGACCAAAACCAGGAAAGATGACCACATCAGTCCAGTGCTAAAGTCTCTGCACTGGCTTCCTGTCACGCAAATAATAGACTTTAAAACACAGACTCTGAGAACCTCAGGTAGTGGCCTCCTGCTGATGCCCAGAGTCAGGACCAAACAAGGGGAGGCTTCATTCCAGTTTTATGCTCCTAAAATCTGGAACAGTCTTCCTGAAGAGGTGAGACAGGTTTAAACTCTGCAGTTGTTTAAATCCAGGCTGAAGACAGCCTTGTTTAACTGTGCATATAGCAACTGAGAGCATTATTACTATTATTTTTATTTTTATTTTTATTTTTATTTATTTTAAATTCAAAGTTGATTTTATTGTATCATTTTCTGCTCTGTTTCCTATGTAAAGCACTTTGAATTGTCTTGTACACGAAAATGTGCTATACAAATAAACTTTCCTTGACTTGCCTATTAAATTGTTGTTGTTGTTTTGTTATTTGTTTGTTTTGTTTTGTTTTTCTGAGAAATGCTAAGGTTTTGGAAAAGCCCAGTCAAAGGCCCTACTTGAATCTGACACCATCTGTGGAAGGAGCTAAAGATTAGGTTGATAGCATAGAATCCTCTTGACACTTTGATCTAAATAAGAGTGAAAAGAAGCAAAAAGCGTCTTATCAGGCAAAAAAAAAATTGAGATCCATTTAAATATAAATCTATCAGTTGTATGATTCATTTGCAGCATAATTTTGTCAATATTTTATTACTATAATATTATTTATGACATTTCCTTAGGTACAAAACAGTGCAAAATCATGAATTACATTTAAACTCATATTACCAGTTTACCATTGTTTTACTGTTACTTTATGTTCTCTGACCGTGTAAGAACAAAATATAATGTGCATCTCAAAATACCCTGTAAATGCTTTATAAATTATCACACCTTTTCTGCATGACACACCTTTCTGATTGTGTTTACTGCTAAGGTTATTGTTACCACACTTCTCCTTTAATTTACACACACTTGGTGAAATGTCTTTTCTTTAACACGAACAGAAGAATTTAAACTCAGTAATTAAATGTGGTGTTGTTTCCCTTATGGGATGATGAAAGTTTTTAGTGACAACTCAGTTTTTCATGATGATAAAAGTCAACGACAAGTTAACATTGATGTGTGACTAACACATGACGAGATGTTTGCAACATCCTGTTAATGAGACAAAACTTGGTAAAAGGGTTAAATATGTCCAATCAGTCATCAAAAATGCATCACTTGTCTGCTTAATGTTTGTAATTTGTATGTCAAAAGTCTTGCTGCTGCATGTCATTGCAGTCTATTACCTGGTCTCAACCACCATAATGTTAGACTTTGCACATTTTCTAAAAAATAAAAACATATATACTACTCACAAAAAGTTAGGGATATTTGGTTTTCGGGTGAAATTTGTGGAAAATGTAAAAAGTTCCCGCCACAGTGATATCATATCACGAAAGTAGGACATTTAAGAAGAGGGACCCACTGGTGATTTCCTCATCTCAAACAATTTGTTGAAACAAAAGTTAATAACAATGGTGTGTACACCACAACAGAAGATGTCAACGTCTCAATAACTCGTCATGTGCCCTTGAGAATCAATTACAGCTTGACAACGACGTCTCATGCTGTTCACAAGTCAACTTATTGTCTGCTGAGGCAGGGCATCCCACTCTTCTTGAAGGGTTGCCCTCAGGTCATTGAGGTTTTGGGGTGCAGAGTTTCAAGCCTCTATACGGCGACTCAGTTGATCCCACAGGTTTTCAATGGGATTCAGGTCTGGAGAAAGTGCAGGCCGCTCCATTTGACTTACGCCAGTCTCCAACAGCCGTTCCCTGATGATGCGACCCCGATGAGCTGGAGCATTATCGTCCATGAAGATGAAATTAGGCCTGTGTTGTTCATGTAGGGGCACAATCACTGGATTTATGATGTTATTCAGGTATTATGGGCTTTTCACTGTACCATTCCCAAAGTGTAGGGCAGTTCTATACAGACTGGACACACCAAAAGCTCGTCTGGTGACAACAGTTGCTGATGCATAGCGCTCTCCTTGACGTCTCCAACATAGTTGGCGGCCATCATTTCTGCTGTACATGAATTGACTTTCATCAGAGAACAGCACTGAGGCGCACTGGTCCCTCGTCCAGCGTAAATGCTCCCTGCCCCATGCAAGACGATGACGCCTGTGCCTGCTTGTGTGGTGAGGTACCCTTGCAGGTCGTCTAGCACGCAGACCACGCTGATGTAAACGGTTTCGAATGGTCTGACGTGACACTTGGGTGCCTCTCACCTCCCTTAAACGTGCCTGGAGTTGAGAGCATTCATCATCCGGTTTCTCAGGACATTGTTCACAATGTAGCGGTCATCAGCTTGGGATCTGGCCAAAGGACGTCCACTTCTACGCCTTTATGTAACTCTTCCAGTCTGTCGGTATCTCTGTTACAACCTGCTGATGACACTCTATGACAATCTGAGCTCAGTGGCCACGTACATCTGAGAACGTTCTGTTTGAAGCATTGCAATGGCCAGGTACTGTTGATCCATTGCTGGTGTCGTCTTGTGTCACAATGTGAACAGCCTGATGAGGACGACTGTTTAAACACCAGCTGTAATTGAACCAGGAAATTTATTGGTCGATTCAAGGATCAAAACCAGGCAGTAAAACAACACAAATTTTATGTGGGATAAAAACGTTTAACCCCCAGATCTTTTTTTTTTCCAAGGCACTTATCTGGCTGAACAGTATCAGTGATAAATAACATTGCTTTAGTTTTCCCACTAAAGCTGATTTAGACCTGACCAACATGCCTTTGAGTGTCAGAAATGACTAAAACTGACTGAAACCAAGATACATTTTTGTCCAAGAGACTGAGACTAAAACTAAAGTGATTGCCAAAACAAATAACCTATATAAGTGTGTCCCGAATAATTAGCTGTTTTATGGTAATTCTAAATTGCACTGTCACATTACAGGAACAAGTCACTTTCTCTAGCCTTTTGCCTTAAGAGAAGTAATTTGTCAAGAGCGGTCTGGACAATGTTCCACTTATTGGTTTAAGATAATCAGAATCCTGATCAAAGCTGCTGATTTGGTATGTATGCATGAAAACAAAAAATAAGATCTTTGATGTGCTTGGTTTTGCTTTTGTTATGTTAAAATCCACCAGACTTGAACAGTGGAACAAGGGGAGAATTTAATTAAATCATAGAAGGCAATTGATCTAAGGGTTTCTCTAGACACTGTGGAGATGTGTGTAGCCTTACACTCAGCTCTAAGTTAACATTTCTGTAATGTAGGTCATCCTGGACAACTCCTGTGTGTTTGTTCTAGAATAGCTCAAGGATGGATTTCCAAAACCCCAACAATCGGAACTGATTGACAATCAATATCAAATGTACCAATATGGTTTTCTGTGTCTGTGAATAAATATTCAGTGAGGCAATTCTGTTGTCTGCCACTGCCTAACTGAGTTATTATGTCAGTTCACATTACTGTAAAATGTAAAATCCATAAGTTTATGTAGTTATCAAGAATGTATGTTTTCCTCACAGTAGGTGTCTAGAAGAGAGCCATGTTTAAATTTTGTCTGCTTACATTTGAACATAAAGCATTGTTTGCTACATCCACCTTTAGCTCTATCCATCCATTCCTGGCATTAAACCAGTGGTTGTATTAAAAGACAACAATCTTCACATCACAGAGCTTTTTTATATTGTCAGTTATTTGTGATATCAAGCTTCGACTGCACACACAGGGTTCCCTTATGTGCTTTATTCTCTTTTCTAGCATAGCATCAACAACTTCCCTCCTTGCCAACTAGTTGTGTTGAAGCATGTGTTGTGTTGAAGCATGTGTTTTTGAGATGCTTCATGAGAATCAAACGGCTTATAACTTAAATAAACAACAACTTTGTTCCTGGGGCATAAACTGCATTTAATATTTCTGCCTTTCATGATTTCGAGCCAAAATTATGTCTTTAGTTACACTTTGATTATCTGGGCTCTCTATGATTATGCCTCTGTCTGGCTTAATAAGGTGTGCCCACTGTGTGTCGGCCTCCAGGTGGTTTATGGACACTAGTTTATTCTTCTTTAGAAAATCACCAGTTCTTATGTGTTTGTTTTCTCCCCCTTAGCTAATGGTCAAATGACAACCGTGTTGGATTATATAAGTATCAAGTATTAAAAGGTAACAATGCAAATGGTATTGTAAGGATGAAAAACATAATCCCACAACAGAAAAAAAGTAACAGCATTTATTTTTATGTTGTTAGGGCAGTCACTGATGTACACAAATGTAATTCTGCTAATAAATTATCAAGTATGATCGCTGTCAAAGAGGTGTATGCATAACTCTAAAATGCACATTCATATTTACGTGTCCATTAAGTTATTGTACCCAAAACTCTGGTTTTCATGAGAATATTAATCTAAAGTCTTGTGAATACAAATCTAATTTTGACGATTACAAACTCGTCCTTTCTCTGTGGACACAAATTCAGCTTTGTGGGTAAGAGTAAAAAATCATTATGATGACATAACAGGGCGGAGTAATTGAACTCATCAAACACAGCCCGCTCCAAATTTAAAGATGGCGGAAGACAGTTGACCAACTTGGAGCAACAACGTCAGGTGAAGCATCACAGGGAAAATCAATATATATCTTTATATAAACAAGTGGTGTCTCCACCCGGTCCACTGTCCTCCACCATCAGAAGTAAGTAATTTGCTTAACAAAGTGACATTATTGATAATTCATCCTTTTGTTTGGTTTGTTTAACAGGATAGTTAATCATTAGTAACAGCTGAGAAAAAACCTGCCTAAAACATCCAACAACTAAAAATAAAATACTCTAATCTCGTTCAAAGTGTCATTTGTTCTTTTAAAAACAGCATTTTAAGTGTACAAGCAAAAGTAATGAAGAGCTTCATTACACCTGCGTAACAACTATGTCTTGCTGTAAAATAAATGAAGATGTGGCAGAAATATGCTTCAATGATTGTCATACCCCCTGGAATGACATACAGGTTTATGTATGAAAGAAGGGGGCAGCAAATTATTCCTTTACTGCTGTGCAGGTGGTGTGATAAATCTCACACCCCAGTGGACCTTTTGAGAGCAGCTTGGCCTGGTTTTACATTCACATCTTGGATCCTTAAGAAGAGACAAGCAGATGCTACTGTGCAAAAAAGTCCGTTTTGGTCCTTAGCTGGCTGTGAAAGGTCGGAGGTGATACATTTATTGAACTGTGATCCCAAATTAACGTTTTCTCCACTTCTTTTTCCAAATAAATATAGAAAAAATACAATCAAGTTCTTACTATAAAGTTTCACTATGCCAGAAAATGAGATTGTTGCCAGTAACAAATTGATTTGAATGATGAAGGCCTGGCTTCAGTTTCACCTGCAGAAATCCACTTTCTGTTGACTAAGGCAAATGAAAGGCAAAGGATGCATAACGTAACTGTTTTCTTTATATTTACAGACATATGGCTGAGTCAGAAAATGGTTAATAGTTTAGTAATGAGGAGACATCTGTTCTTCTTGTGAGCTGAAGGAAACAACATTCTTTAATTTAAAAAGTGAAAAAAGTCAAATCTGTTTCTATGAAAATACCAAGAAAGGAAACTGGAGAAACCATTCAAACAGTTAAATATAATCTACCAGAACCAGTGGAGCTCATTACTGAGATTGCTTACTTTTTTCAAACACTGATATTTTCTACTAAACCTAAACATTTAATGGTCTGTTACATGCCAAACTGCCAAAGAATTAAACAAAACATTTGTCACTGGTATGGAAATATGTTATTTTGTAAACCTTTGTTAAATATTGCATTTAGATTGATTCAAAATTATCATTGAACTGAGTAGGAGAGTAGGAGATCTTGTCATGGACAAGTTTTTACCATACTAACATTAGTACACCTAATCAATTTTTCCTATTTAATGTATTTATATACAAATAGTACACTTTAACTTTGTTGTCTGTTAACCACAGAAATACTTTCCAAAATGCCTTATACTCCTTGAACCTTTCCAAAAGTTGTTATTATACAGCAGTGAATCAGTATATTTTACTTGTAGGCTTGTGAAATGGAGGAAAAAGTACAAACAATGGTTTGAAATCTTTTCATGAATATTTGAAAATAAACATCTGCAAAAAAAATCTAATCAAATAAAAAGTCTTAAAATGTAGTCTTAGTACAAATTAAACTGTTATGTGAAATCTTCAGAGTTTAAAAGAAAAAAGAATAGTAAACAAAAAGAATCCTACAAGGGAAAACAGTAATTAGCTAAGGGAGATTGGATGAAAACATAGCTAAGATCCAAAAGGCTTTAAGTGATGCAAAACAAACACTGCTCTTAAATCTAAACATATTGTATGAAATATCTAAGATAAACATGGGAGTGGCAGCATTATGCTTTGTGAAGTGAATGGAAAGATTAATTGAGCTAGATACAGTACAGGAGAATGATGGAAGAAAACAAGCAAGGTGGTTCTCCTAAAGACTCAAGGCACTGGTGGATAAACAAAGAGTGTTACAAAAACATTTTTTTGATCAAACATTTTCATGTGTTTAAAATGTCCAGAAAATTAAATGAGAATCTCTGTCAAGACACTCTCTATCTAATCTGAGGTAGCAAAGAAAAGCTGGCAGAAACTTCAATGACGAAATGTGTAAAGATGATAAACAAAATACTGTAAAGATGTGAATCCTAAACTGCAATGAAAGAAGAGTTAAAGACAAATGAACACCACACTTCTCAGCTATTTTATTTGTAAAAAACCTGAAAACAAATCCTTACTTTCCTATTATTTTACAAGGATTAACCAAATAATAAAAATACATCTAATGTGATGACTACTTTTGTATTTAACATCTTGCTGTGTCTGTTTGCCTCGCCACCATGTTTAATTATTTTCATTTCTTCCCAGTCAAGTGACTTCAGCACTGACCATACTCCCTGACATCCCCCCTCTTTGTCTGCTCCTGCTGATACTGCAATTCCCAACATGGTGGAAAGTTTTATTAATTAAGAGCTGAGTGAATAGCAGTAGTCCCATTTATCCCAAGCTGTTGACACTAGTGCTTGAAACAAATCTACAAGCATGTTAAGCAGGACAACAGAAAAATGGGTAGCATTCTGTTAAATGATTAAAGTTTGATACAATGTTTCCTAACCTCACACTGCTTTAAATATTTCTACAGCTGTATTCCTAATCTGCTGTATATCCCCGTCTCTGTGATACAGCAGCCTTCACAAACAACGTTATTTATTCGAGATTAAATTGCACAAACTCTCTATTCATATTGTTTACATTGTGGTTTGTAAAAAAACAAATTAAATAAAAAAAAATCTTCCTCTTTGCTGTAAATGCGAAGCATAAAAAATAATAAAACCTAATTAGACAACATTTGGCTGTAATGTGAGGAAATATAAAAAAATGTCAACTGTATGAATACAATAACAATGCAATAACCACAATAATCTAATATAACTCTTTAAATTAGGTATAATAACATGATATGTGAATTGAGTTTTAATACTTTTCAATGCACCTTTTATTTCTGCATCTATTCTCGTTCCTTTAACACTATGTAAATGTTAAGATTAGATTAGGATATTTTAGAATGTTATTTGAGAAACTGGTTGGACTGTCTAAGCGAATTTACTAATATACATCATCTAAAGACTGGCAACTGAACTTTTAAAAATAACAACCTCTCTCTGTGTCAGCACCATGACCCCACATGTTGATATTGAGCCAATGGGGTCACTTTGACGTCAGCCTCGCTCATGCTGGCAAAGGATGATCGCAGTTTGGCTTGGTTTGGCAGCATGGAGGTTTTAATATGGGTCAGTGGATAACCTTCTGCTGCGAGGATTCATATTCCAGATAAATGCTATGACTTACTGTGGTATTTCTTTGGTAAAAACACAGAAAGACTGCGCCTACAAAGCAATATTTGTATCAAGTAAAGTGCAGTTTGAAAAGCAAGTATTTTTATTCGGCCATAAATTAAACAGGTCATTGTTTATCTCAGCTTGTAGTTGATCTGTCCCATAAAAGGACATTTTGACAGGAAAAACAATTGTATCTCAGAGCTATACAGATAAAGTACATATCAAAATGGTGAGAGAGGCAATAATTTGTATTGTGCACCTTCTTAACGCACTGACACTGTTTTTGCACACTCAGAAAGCTTACATATTTATCAGAATGAAAACTGTGTAGGGCCAATCAGTTCAAATAGCGCAAAAGAGGAAACAGGCAAACGCCTGACTCAGAGAGAGATGACACACACTGCCGGAGGGAGAGGAGGGGTGTGGGGTTTCAGCATGAGGATGGAGCATCTGCTCCAGCCCACTGGGCGTGCTTGCTTGCAGTGAAACACTAACTCACTTTCTCTCTTTCACACACACACACACACACACACACACACACACACACACACACACACACACACACACACACACACACACACACACACACACACACACACACACACA
>JAVLVB010001002.1:2258010-2270834 GCA_032876305.1 Orestias chungarensis | reverse complement strand
GCTCTCTGATTCTTGTCCCAAAGCTCTTCAAATGTCATCTGCTGTTTCACACCATCCGTTCTGTTTTAGACTGGGCAGAGTTTCCTCCCAGCATCGAGCAGAAAAAAACTTTAATTACACAATGTGGAATGCAAAAATAGTAATCATGCTTCCATGTCAGTGGCTTCTTTAGATCCTTTATTATACATGTGTTATGGTTAGCGGGGACACAACTATCAGGGGGCAATCCCATATTTTAGTTTATTAGCAAGTTTAAAACGATCCTGCAGCAAACATCAATGGAAAATAATGCACAAGAGTTTTAAACCAGTCAGAACCAAGGCTCTACTCCAATGAACACAATAAACAAATAACAAAAAAAAATGAATAAACACAGACGGAAAAGTTGTACAGAAGAATCAGAAACAATGATAAACTCTTATGTGGATATTTATAAAGGGCCATTCATAGTTCAAAACATGAGTTTGTGTCGCATTAAGTATTTGCATTCCTTCAAAAAAAAAAAACCTTGTCTGTATCGTGTGTCTATTGGGATGAATAGTGTAAAATCCACATAATTAGAGTGTTATACTTGCCAATATTGTGTAGTCATTCTGCTTGCTTCACACTGAATGAGGTAAAGAGGAAACCTCAAATCTTGAGTACCCCCAAATGGTCAAATGACTATTAAATTAATAAATAAAATGTTCTTTTGTACTAATCCAAGCTGAAGTAGATACTCATCCAGATTCAAAGTCTGCATAACAAAGAATGAGCTTGAGAAAAATGTAAACTGCATCAAGGCTGTGACAATGCAGTAGCGTCCTGTGCTGATTCCATTGCAGTGATAAACTGTAAATAAAAAAGATTGCCTGGTATTTCCCGTTGAACAATCCACACAAGTAGTAACACTCCAAACCATCATTTTTGGAGTTTGCTCACTTCAGTCTCATTCCAATTAAAGTATTCAAGACCGGAGTCTAGTTTCGTGTTCTGACTTGGCACACCTCAAGTGGAAGGGTCAAATGTGTGTAAAACTAATTTTAATTAAATTGGCTCACAGTGGTTTTTTGATCAAATGTAAAAAAAAAAAAAATCAACTGATTTTTTTATTTTTTGTTTATTTAGGGATATGGTGGGTAATTAGGAAGGGATTTAGGGAAGGAAGTCAGTAATTATCCAATCAATACCCGTCCCTGCTTGCAGTCTAAGTGGAAGAGAAGGAAAGCAAAAAAAATGTTTACAGTGGTTACAGTTTAGCAACATAGCTTGTCAAAAAAAAAATGCATTTTCAAATTTTATCATGTAATTAATTTAACTTCTGCCAGTGAGAAATTTTTGCTCAACTAAATCTCACTAGTAGAGACTTATGAGTGAATTTATCTATTTATTTCACAAATGTTAAAGCAGAAAAGGTGTGTAATCCCAAGGAATATTATTTCACAACAGTTCCTGTTGCTTTAATTCAGTGTTGTGCCGCATTTTTGAAATGCTGATATGCTTTCTTTGCTTTTCATTCTTTGTTCGTTGGGTGTGAGGTAGTTGCATAAACTTAGAAATGATCCGCAGTGACAGTGGTTGAAGCATTCAGGAGTAGGAAGATCTGAAATAACGAAGCCACTCGTTTGGACAAGAGTGAGAATAAAAAAACTGTACTGCATTTATAATAATAGGCAGTTTCACAGTGGAAGCTTTTCTTTTTAAAGAATATGTTTTTGTCTTTTTCTTTTTTTTTAGTTATATGGTCATGTGATCAACCCTTAGTCACATTAGGTAAATCCTCTGATACAGAGTTTAGTGCTTCCAACAGTTATATCATTGTAATAGGCTTTAACAGTGGCTGGCAATGATTTTTTCAGTGATCACCAAACAGAGAAATTGAGCTTTGTTGTTTTCTGCACTGAGAATATATGTACACAGTACACAGGAAAAATGTTTGATGTTTAAAGAAATTTTAACCATACATTTTATGTAATTTATTGGGATTTGTTGTGAAAGACCAACTAATACTAATATTGAGAGCTTGTGAAGTGGAGGGAAAATGACAGGTTTTGGGTTTGCAGCATTCATTTGTGGTAAACTAATCTATAAAATCAAGAGCAGCCAGTTAATATCAAAGGGTACCTAATTATTACACCTGTGTGTCATTTAATCTTAGCATAAAAATTGTGGCATCATGGAGACCAAGAAAAACCACAGACAGGTCAGGTAGAAACTGAAGCCGTTTTAAACAGTGGTCAATCTTAATCTGAGACATGAAAGTGGATAGGAAAACTACAAACCAGTAAATTACATTGGCTTTTTGCAGGGAGCACCAAGATTCAAATGGTCATTGCTTCATTTCTTTCTTCATTTGTGTATGACATATTTTGAAAGCCTAGAATTTCCATTTTGAGAACCTGTAAACTCTAGCTTCTTTAAAAATTCAATCCAGGAACATTCACTCTACTCGTATCTATTTGATGTCCACTACACCTGTCATCGCTGTCTGTGGAGACAACTGTGGCAGAAAAGAAAACAAGCAGTCATGCTCCTTGGTATAAACATTTCTCAAGAAGCTTGCTCTAGTTGAGCTGGAGGAGCGAGCCTCAGCTGGACTCAGCAACCGTAGGAAGGAGATGTGAAAACGCTGCCTGGTCGGAGGTCATGCACTACATGCGATGCACAAAGAGCACCTGATGCAGAGACGAATTTTAAGGTGATGGAAGCTTGCGTGGCCTTGGTTGACGGCTTGTTGCCTTTCATTTATCAGACAGTGTGCTGAAACATATGAGCAATGCAAAAAAATATTTTTTTAAAGAACACCATTCTGTCATTCAAACTATTCACCAAAGTCTCAACTATGATCATGCCAGAAATAAGCCTTCCAAATGACACATATGGAAAGTAATTATCATTTGACCCAAATGTTGAATATGGGTCATAATTGCATGAGGGATGTCAGATTAAGGGTTATGTATTAAACTGCTCACCGAATTTTAACTTTGATCTCAGAATTCTGAGAAAAAAGTCAGAATTCTGAGATTAAACTCAGAATTCTGAGATTAAACTCAGAATTATTATTATTTTTTCCACAGTGGCCCTAATCCTCTTCCGTAGCCAGCTGATGCTTAGTGTTTTCATCTGTTTTCCAGCTTTAACATCCTATTAGATGGATGTCTCCTTCCTGTCTTTATTAATAACAAAATAGGACAGCAGAGACTTTCATATAGTAGTAGAGACCTATATTTTAGCATTATAAAAGTATGGAATTAGTAGTTTGGTGTTACAAACTTACACCTACGAGATAAAGTGAACATAAAAGGCTAGCTTAAACGGTTCCACTATATTAGTGTAGGTACAGGGCCTGAAATAGAGGATGTGCTGACTGCTTGGGGATACTTATAATGACTTTCTCCCTCAACTCATTTAAAGACTTGCATTATTCTTTAAACCCGCCCATCTGCAAAAAGAAGGCTGCAGACATACAGTTTGGCAAGACATGTGTATATTTGAAAACTGAGGTAAATAAACAAATATATGCACCAGTGAAGTGGAAGTTTTTACATAATCATGAAAACAGGGATCCGTTCTTAATCATAGTGTAACTCCTTTAGTGGCACAGTCAATGTAATTTTAGTTTTAACATATCCATTTCTGCCCCCAACTTAATAATTTTGCTTCAATATTTGCCATCTGTTTGGAAAGCTAGATCGGTCCCTACCTGTGAAACATATGTAATATAACAAACAAAAACAAAATCCCAAAATATCTGTAAACTGTAATTTGGCTTTCTATAAAACGTATTTAAAAATTGTTGTTATCAGATGCCTTTCGGTCCATATTGGTGAATTCCTTGTTTCACTACGGATAAAAAAAAGAGTGAAAAATCTTCGGTTTAGCTTTTGCTCATTTGTTGATTAGCACACTCTTTTAAACTTGTCTTCTTCCTGACCAGTATGATGACTGGACATCCTCATGGATTGTTCAAACAGATAAATATTGTATCTAGAAGTTGTGCCCACACGTAAATCGGACTTGTAGAGGTCCACAGTTATTTTCCTGAAACCTTTGGAGATTTGTAGTTATTTTTTAAATGTCGTTACATATGGAAACTATGTGTTTGATATGATGCTTAAAATTTATCTCTAATAAAGTCATATGTCTTGTATTAACCTATCACAAGCTTAAAAAGACATGACATCATCCGTGTATTTCCATTTTTTATGCAAACCTACTAAAGCAATAAAAACAAATCACAATTTCAAATAATTCTGATAATCCCAGCAGAATTTAAACGGAAATAGTTTATTTCAATTCACAGATAGACATTGGCAAAAAAATAGTTTGATTTTATAAAAAGCTTATGCAAATATTTGGCACTATTTGTATACCAGGTTTAAATGTATAATAACATGTGTGTAATTATTTTATGACAGCAGGTTCAGGTAGGTAAAATTGTCCAAATTGTCCACAGAGTTAAAGTCCCAGGTGTATTTTAGATGTCCTTAGATGAGTAACCTTTTTAATTAGTTTGTTTATCATATACTTATGATTGGAATGAAATAATTGTCTTGTAAAGTGCCTTGAGGCAACATGTTGTAAATTGGCACCATATAAAAAAACTGAACCTTGAATCATGTTGCACCCTGTTTAACAAACTTTGATTAAAGATTTTAGGGCCTCTTTTAACCAAAAAATTTTCTATGCATAAAGGTCTACCATTGCCTTCTAACCAACCGCCAGTAGTACCTTGTGACTCCATTTTAATTCTTGCACCCAATATTAAAGTATTGTCTTTGCAGAAGTTATTATTATTCAAAAATCAAAGCAAACAGACTGTAATTTGATGAATGCGTATTTAGTAAGGCGTAGGCTTGTTACATAAAAAAAACCTAAAATTTGCCTAACTAGGTATTGTCTGTTTAACCTGCGCTCAAAAGAATCATGACATTTGTTTGTTGAAACTGTTGTGGTTGATCTTGTGTTGATCAAATGGTTTTCCCGGGAGATCAGCTGAATGTCATGTCTGCTGGATTACTGTTATCACGCAGCTGCAGTGTGGTTATGCTCCTCTGTGGCTCTTGTTGGCATCTCTTTGCTTTACCAGCTGACAGATTTGGTGTTTGCAGATTTAGCCTTGCAGCTTCTGGGTATGCAGATGGGAAGGATTGACCTCCTGTGACCTTGGAAGAGAGCCCTGGCAGAGGAAGGTGGCAACCTCACGATGGGCAAAAATGTGCTGCATTGCAGCAGAGCAGCTCAGGGTGCTGCATGCTTCCACCCATGCACACATAAACAAACACATAAAGATGCATCTTTATGCTATGAAGTAGAACAACATACTTAGATTTACACAAATCAATATAACCACTCACACTCTGTCTTCCTGGACAAACAGGCGGAGGCATTTCCTACATCCTCTGCTGCAGTATCACTGGGTGAAATGCACATACCACCTAAAAGTATGTTGTGTCCACATATTTACAAGGATAGGATTTCCAGCCTGCTTGCTTGTTTTATGCAAAATATGTTTACAGAAACACAAGCTCTTCAAAAAATTTATTTCATTCTATACATGTGCTATGATCAGACCTATCAGATCTCTGTATTACACATAAGGATATGACTCTATGCCAACAGCCACAACAGGCCTCCTAGTAAGCCAAGCAGGGCATCAGCAGGGGCCAAACATGCAACATAAAAGCTGAGTTGTGTAACTTAAGAACTGGCCCAGCTCAGCTCTTCCTTAAGTTGTTTTTTTTTCTTTTTTGGGGGGGACCAATAAAAAACATATACAAAGTTTTATCACCTCAATGTCTCAAACAGACGTCTGGTATGGGGATATTAAGCATACTATGAAGAAAATGAACAGCTGCCCAGAGTAGTGACTCGCTATATTTTTACCGCCTGGGGAGCAGTTTAGGGGTTATTCTGTGCATCACTGGCAATAAATCCAACAAAAATACAAAAATTATGGCTGCACAAAAGTCTTCTGTTACCTACCATTGTAGCAGTTCTTCTTCATTGTACTTCTTTTATGTGAAAAAGGTGCACGGCCTGTGGAGGCCATGTTTCATGTTCTGCTGGGAGGCCTTGGGTCTTACCACCCATTTGGAGGTTATGCTGTCGTTTTAATACAACCTCAACACAAGCGGCCAGCACCTTCATGGAAATGGGCCCATTTCATCACGATAATGCATCATGTTACAAAGCAAAAACAAGGTTTAGGAAAGTTTGAGGTGTGGATTGATAACTAAATTAAAAATGTTTAATGTAGAAACATTTAACCTGATGAAAGCCACATGGATTATGTTTTTACAGAAAAGCTAAAATCTAGCTAAAGTAGGAATAATAGCCTGGTAAAGGAATATAAAAAACTTAGTCACCAAGTTGATAACATAACATCAACAGCTTACTAGTTAGAAAAAACATTTGAAAAAAAAATAATTCTGTAGAATATTTTCGACTATTTGTTAGAATTAGTTGTTTAAATCTTTACCTTTGTTTAGATTGTATAATTCTTATTTGTTTTTGTTTCCATGCAATACATGTTAATAAAGGGCATGCTTTAGTTGCATTCATAGTAATATCTATTACAAAAACCTACATGTTTTAGAAAATGATCAGACAAAATGAATTTTTGTAAATGAAAGATGACGTCAATGCTATTATTTTAGGGAGAGCCTTTTCATTCAAAATCAAAAATATATACGTTAATAAATAATAATACATTCTCCATAAAATAAATAAATGTTCTCATTAAAATAAAATATTATTTATATTTATATATAATATTTAAGGAGAGGCAGTAAAATAAAAAGAGATGAAATGTTGTACATTTTTGGAAGATTTTTTTATAAAAGTTTTAGAATTTATTTTGGTATTTAACTGATTTATTGAAAAGCATTCGTTTTCTAACACTTCTTTTTTCTTTGATATTCTAATTTTTACCAATTCTGTAAACTAAAAAAAATACTAAATTGACATTTTAAACTAGAAGTAGCACATTAGTAATTATTAATAATTGCAGCACTTTTAGTAAAGCAGTCTCTGTATTGTTTAGAAATATATTGGTCCATATTTACAGTCTTCCATCATGTGCTGTGACCCCGCTACAAATGATCCAGAATGCTGCAGCTCGTTTGGTTTTCAACCTGCCAAAGCGATCGCATGTCACACCCCTTTTCACTGAACTTCTTTGGCTTCTCTTAGCTGCACGCATCAAATTCAAATCACGCCTGCTCCGTTTCTCCAAGGAGCGCCAACTAATGCGACCAAAGCCCCGTGCAGGTCAATCTAAACTCTTCTCATTTGCGGTTCCTCGCTGGTGGAACCACCTTACAGTATGTGCAGTATCAGAGCATCAGATTCTCTTTCCACCTTCAAGAAATCCTTGAAGACCCAGCTCTTCCGAGAGTATCTATTGCCCTGAAAGATCTAAAAGCACTTATTACCCCCCCTGATATTAGTTAGCAATCAATGTATGGTACTTGGGCCCTCTGTGTTAACTAAATGCTGTAATTGAGTGTCATCATTAATGTTAAATCCTCTCCTAGCATAATGCAGGTAAATTGCGTCATAGTTCAATGTTAAACCCTCTTTTTGTAAGTCGCTTTGGAAAAAAGCGTCTGCTAAATGCATAAATGTAAATGTAAAATGTAAATTTACAAAATGAGACCAGAATATATAAATTAGACATTTTTCAATAAAACGCTAAAGCTAAAATTATTAAAAGAGACTAACTATTGTTAGCTTTCCTGTAATCCATAAAATCCCAGTATATAGTAGAATATTCTTTCCTTTTTATTAGCTTTATTAGACCTTTTTTTTACAACCTCAATGTTACTCATGCAGTCAGTAACACCTTCTACACCAGAGCTACCTGGAAGCATTCAGATTTCAAAAAATAATCAGAAAATCAGAACATGTTTTAATAGCCAGCTGATGGTTGATCGGATTGGAGTCATTCAAGAGGAAAATCAAGTGATTCCTTTTGATAGACAGAAAATTTCTTGCTGACTGTTTAGTCTACATTATATGTATGAAACAGACTTACCTGGAGACCAAAACATGTAGGAGACACCTGAATCCTAACTGAGATATTGTAATCATAGAAAAAAATACTGCATTCTGAAATAAAACAAACGCAAGGAGCACTTTTAGATAAACACTTTGTTTATTATTTGTTATACCATATGCATTTTCATATTATAGTTCTAATACAAGTAAGTCAAAAATAATAATCGGAATATATTTGTATATAGAGATATATAGAAAACTAATCCAGTAATCTACATTTTACTTGGATGTCACTTCCTTGTAAAAAACAAACAAAACACAATATGGACAATGTTTCACCTTCCAACCCGCTTCAATATAGGCGCTTTAAGGGAGCATAAGGTAATACAAAAAAGAAAAATTACACCTGATCATTGCATCTCTTAGAACTAGAACATCTTTCAGCAGCTAGTATTGTTGACCGTCTTGGTTTAAGACACAAGAAGATTTTTTTTGTGTGTTTTTTCTTGCAAGATTATCTTGGAGAAGGATTTTTTTTTACATTTGGTTCAAATGGCCAGGGTGGTGATGTTTTCACGAAGAATGATGGCGGCCATGTGATCGTCGGATTTGGAGACTGAGATTTAGAAACATGAGATTATAGCAGTCTCATTGCACATATTGAAGGTAATAAATTGCCAAAGATTAGGTAGCAGACGGAGAAAGCGGTAGGAAGGGCAAGAGCAAGGAGTGTGGTAAAGGAAGTGACCTAAGCAACAATATCTTGTGCTTCTCCAATCATGATTTACTTTTGTAAACAGAGGATAGCAGCACAAACAGTTCAATGTCTTCAATCTCCTTTCCAATTCCTATCCAACTCCCCTGTGTTCTCTCCAGGAGTTAGCAATACTGCAGCTGGCACTGAGAGACATCCAAACCCGATCCATTTAACCATGGCAGGCCTCATGAGTTTTCCAAATCATCATTAGCATCCTCCTTAAACAAAAAACGAAACCCTACTATTCCTCATCCGTTCAATCTCTTGATATGTAGAAATGAAATCATGGAGGCAGGCTGTTTTAAGGGCTGTGCACACGGAAGAGGTCTGGGATTACAGACGGTCCGGAGCCATGGCCGGTGGCTTCCAGAGGCCCTGAAGTCTGTCAAGCCCAGAGTCATGGGAGGGCTGCCCCACTACCACCCCTCTTTCTTTGGTGAGGCGTGGGTGGTCAAGTTGTCAAGAGGAGGCATCAAAGCTGTACAAGAAAAAAACAAGAAAAAAGGGTTTGTCACTGAGACTGTTTCTGAATTCATCCAGTCAACTCAAAAGCAAGCCAAAACACCAGATGAATGTACAACAGTATTTGTACCCCTTAAACCTTAAACATATTTTTATTTTAAACAAACGTCAATGTATTGTGTTGCTATTTTATGTGATAGACACAACAAAGCAAATCATCATGAAATTAGTTAAAATTAGCATGCACATAACAAGCCCCTTTCACTTTGGTCCCTCACTATTGAATCTACTAATAGCATCTGCCTGCACCTTAAAATATATATTCTAACTAGGTTTAGTTTAATCTAATTTTAAATCTTCCAAAGCTTTGCCATGTCTCATTCATCATCTAAAAATTAAAAAAAAAAGTAAATAATGGGACAAAGGCAATCCTTCTACAACATGGCCATTCATCTCAGATGACATGGCAGGCAGACACAGAATTCATCAGGAAAGCTCCAAATAGGTCAAAGGCAACTCTGGAGGAGATGAAGAGATCCACAGCTCAGGTGAAAGGACAAAGCTAAGTCCTATTTGCATATGAGCCCAGAATTATTAGACTAAAATGCAAAACATGTCAAGTAGAAGAGGAGGGCAGTGGAGGCTGAATGGTTTGAATCAGAATACATGCATATCAAAACCCAGAACCTAATCCAACTGAGAATCTGTGGCAAGATTGATCTTTATCCAATTAGACATAGTTTGAATATAACAACATAAAATATTAGGTTCTGGTATTAATGATTATTTCTTTCGCAGTTAAAAGTAAAACAATAAGAGCAGGAACGTATGCAATGTCTTGCATACAAGATTTATTTATCTCACTTCAACAAGTCGGGAGAGATTTTGGGTAATGACAGAAAACTTTTTATTTAATCACCAATGGAACTACTGAACAATACAATTATTTGACTGATGCTTACAAGACATTAGTTGTTGGCTTATTGTATTTTTGCTCATTGGGTGCAATGAAACAAAATGTTAATTGTATATAATTCCACCCTAATTCACTAGCAGAGTGTAATCACAAGTGACATTTGACTCATTATTGTATAAAAAGCCATCACAGCATGAAACCAAGCAAGTTAATTGTGATTAAGCTATCATTAAAGCTGCAAAAGACAAAAGGACAGAAAGGCCAAAGCTACTGAGCATCAATCTTGCTTGGCCGTTCAACCATATGTGCATGCTTTATAGACTCTAAAAATATGTCATCGCCAAAACCCGACTCAGCTGGCTCAGAATCATTCTATCTACCCAGTTATTCATCACAATCCTTTATTTATACCATCTCACCCAATCTGGAGATTATTCAGTTGTGCACTACAGCTCTACTGAGAGCGTACTTACAAAAAAGCTAAAAGTACCTGCACAAATGATTTGTGCAATTGTGCATGTGTATCTTGTGGTTAGTGCTCCTAATAGATATCAGTAGAAAACCTGAAAAGATCAGCATAGGAATCATCCCTCTACTTGTCTAACTCAGAAAGATCCATATAGAGGGGATGAAGTTTCTATTAAGGAGCTCACCTGTTGGAAGCACACCAAAGTAAAATGCTTCTTCACATTTCAGCATAACGCAAAAGAAGCTATCCCAGCGATTTAGAGAGAAGCGATTTATCATACAAAAACTTCTCATACTATGTAAAGGTCAAATCCCATTACAGAATCCTTTATAGTCTAAAAAAAACTGTTTATTATTTCTTATATTTTCAATTAGCATGTTTTGGTAAGGTGTGAAAGACCAAAAATGCCCTTTGAATGTCATCATATTCAATAGAAAAAATATTCCTAAATACAAATTCAAGCTCAAAAATAAATTGAGAATTAATGCAATTTGTGTTCTGTGATTCCTCTGTGTGTTAGTTTATTTCTGTATTTCTTTTCAATCACTATTTCCTAAAATCTTTTAAGATATTGTTCATCAGTTTTGCTTTAGACTTTGTTTAGACTTTGTCTGCTGTTCACATTATATTCTGTTTAATCAGAGCACTTTACTGTAATATAGAAGAGGATATAATTTTTTATTGCATGAGATAACACTGTGTCTCTTGTTTACATACAAGAGATTTTATCGGATTAAATAGAATACAAACTCAAAATTAGGACATGGAATAAATGCCAAGTAAATGCAGTTTGATTTTCATTTTTGCGTAAATTACATTTATTAAAACCCCAGCATAAATATACCTAAACCTAAAATATTAGATTTTTAAATTAATGAATGTAGAGGTTTTATTATAATTACAAATTACGTATTAATCCCTGCTATGTTCATGTTGAGTTGGGGAGGCCCGAGCATTCTTTCTCCGTGTCACTTCAACCCAAGCTGTTCCCAGACCAAATGAGAAACATATTCCCTACAGCATGTATTATTATGCATAAACAAAATAGACAAAAAGAATAAAAACCAGCATATTTTGTTTTATAGTCCTATTGTGCTCCTGTCATAATGTTCTTCAGATGCTTGCATCTCTTCTCCACAGCAATGGAGAGCTAAGGAATGACTGGAAACCTTTAATCTTCTGTCTTAACACACTCTAATGTTTCTTTGCAAATAATTGACATTCTTGTATGTCATTGTTAGGATGCAAGAGAACAATTATACTATTATTATACTGTGGTGGTGGTGGTGGTGGTGGTATGTTATTTTTTAAACATTTTCCAAATGAATTAGCAAGGAATGCCTACTTTTCACTAAAGGGAGGCACGCTATGTCTTGCAGTCATTAAATATTAAAAGAGCCATATCAACCTCCCACTAAGGCCTGATTGAACATGTTGAATAGTACATAGAGACTGGATAGGGTCACCTCTAACTCTCTAATCCTAATATAAACCCCAGAGCAAGCACAAGAATACATGTGGTGAAGAACCACTTAGATTGACACTGAATTTAATCAAGATCAAACTATGCGTTTGTTTATTTCTCAATTATTTTGAGAAGCATATGCAAATAATGTAATTTTTAATGGCTATATCACCAAATACTTATGATTATTCTTATTATTTATATTTCACGTAAACTCTGCCTGTGTAAGTCCCTCCAACAAA
The DNA here is from genome assembly GCA_032876305.1 of Orestias chungarensis. NCBI lineage: Eukaryota > Metazoa > Chordata > Actinopteri > Cyprinodontiformes > Cyprinodontidae > Orestias > Orestias chungarensis. Next base: position 2,258,543 of record JAVLVB010001002.1, on the reverse strand, counting down.
AAAAAAAAGAAAAACACTAAGAGAGGAGATAGGAGTGGCTGACATGTTAAAGCAAAAACTGACAATTCCCTTCACTGGCTGTTCGCCTTCTCTCAGAGTCTCTAATTAACACATAGGAGGTTTATTAAAAAAAACAAGATAACTTGCAGAGAGGTTTACCTGTCCCATAGTTTGACATTTCTGCAGTTGTTGGTGCAGCAGCCCGCTGATATCAAAGCTGTAGTAGAACAAAAAAGGAGACAGAGAGGAGGAGATAAGTCTCAAATATGTTCTTCTGACAAGCAAAGAGGGCCTCATTAATTTAGAGCTGATGTCTGTTTGTTTAGACAGCCAAAGCATGGGGCAATGGCTCATAAAGAAAACACTTTAACTTGTCAAGTCCTTCCTTACACTCCATTCATTTAAACAGGATGTCAATTTTATATATATATATATATATATATATATATATATATATATATATATATATATATATATATATATATATATATATATATATATATATATATATATATATATATATATATATATAT
>JAVLVB010001002.1:2243957-2257910 GCA_032876305.1 Orestias chungarensis | reverse complement strand
GTCTATAAAAATAAACTTTTGTAATTTTTTTACTTATAACTCATTTGCTCATTTTTCAGATTTCAAATATTTAAGTCATATTTTTGTTTATGTCCTTAATTCTTTAAGACAAAAAAAATATGGTATTTTGGAAAGGGTGTGGTTATGTTACTCTTAGGATCCCCTAACAGCCGTTATCTTAAGTTGATTATATATGTTTGAAAGTTCGTGAAAATACAAATTTAGAATGATGTGTTTGTTGTCAACTAGAAAACGTCTTAAGAAACTACTGTAATCTAATAGAAACGTGTGACATGAGGATGTCCTCCACAACAACGCTGCAACTAAGCAATAAAAACTTGTTGGTCATGGTGGACAATAATTCCCATGCTCTGGTCCTGCCCTGCAGAATTTATTGCAGAAATTGTTAGGGAAAAATGACAAACGATGATTGTGGAATATTTTGACTAAGGAAAACACATCTGTCAATTTTTGTTAAAAGTTGCTCCAATTTAGGGGTTTTTGATTAAATCTTTAGGCTAATTGTGAAACAAGAAAATCAATAATCCCCAATGTCACATTCCTTAGGGTCTTACTAAATCCCTGTGTAGCATCAGTGCATAAATGGTGCAACTTGGCTAAATGGGAATCTCTTCAGGCACTCACCCACCCTGATTGATTTATATCAGCCTTAATCACGACTGACAAAGGGGACAGACAGTGAGATAAAGCAATCACTTTGCAGAATGAGTGACGGTCTGCTGCTTTGTGCAGCACAACTTAAGTCATACTGTCATGCAGTGATAGATGTAATGCTACTTCTTAAACTTCAGCTTCTCTAAACAGAAGGCAGGGCCTTGACTCTGTCTGACATCTTTGACCCAAGACTGCTGCCCTGCTTTATTTCTGTCCCTCAGAAAAATTATGCTGTCAAGCCAAGTTCTGTGAACCAAAACTTTTAAAGCAGAGGATGCTGCACCCATTGCACTTCCATACTTATATGGCTTATATACACATGGTTGCCCGCCAAATCTGTAACACAAATTACCTTGACTCGATCAGCTCCAGCTTTAAAAAAATGTTGTCCTTATTGGCCTATTCTGCCTTTCAAAATTCTTTTCATCAGCGCCTTCCTTGATATCTCCTTTTTTTTTCTCTCAGTCAACAATCTCCACTTCCTCAGGAGTCCATAATCACATTTTCCGAACATTTTCTCCTCTCTGCCGAGGCAACATCTCATATTAAAGATTCATAACGCTTTTGTGACAGCCACATTGTCCCAAAGACCATAAGGAAAACCAACTCCCACTGTTTTTACTGCAGTGTTTCTTTCACATGATGTATTTCCACAAATAAAGGAGGGAGGATGGGGAACATACTAAAAAACTAACAAACCTAAAAAAGCTTACTTATAGTAAGCTGTAGGGTATTTTCTAGATATAGGTCGGGATGTGTGAAATCTGCCATTAATTGAGCTAAAACAAATGAATTTGACATACAAATTCAACTTTCCTGGTAGAATTTTCCTGAAATTTTTTTTTTCATTAACGATGATGCTACAGTTTGCAGAAAGGTTAAATATTTGGTTGGAAGAGGAAACATACAACTTCAATCCGTTACAGAAATGTTATGATACAGCAAAGGTAGTTTTCAATATCTGGAGAAAATAACGAACAGCAGTGGTGTTTGAAATCCTTCTCGAAAATATATCAGCAATATGTTAAACTAGTCAGGCAGGGGGACAAGATGCCCACAGTAGTCCCTGAATCCTAATTTTCTGTACTTCAATAAAACCCAGCAAACAGGAATGTGAATACTTTTTAGATATACTTTTTAAAATGTGTTTCTGGTGGATTCATTCAAATACTATGCAAACCTAAAATCATACCTATGTCGCAGTTTCGCTTCAAAGCTTAAGTGTAAATAATTTCTAAAGACTATAATTAAAAAAAAGCCTGACCGTATTCATACCCCTGGCAGAATTTTATTTCCTCCCACTAAAAATGTTCTATCATGTTCTTGTCAGAGTTGGCTTCCCTTAGAAGTTAATAATTAAAATTTTGGGTCAATTGGTATTTTTCCTTGGTCTATATGTAAATGTTGGACATTTACATATAGAGACAGAACAATGTGCACCTAAAATACATTAAAATACATATTTCTAGTTCTTATCTGTCTTATATTCAAAACACAACCGTTTTTGCAGCAAATGTCATACTCATCATCCCTAAAGAGACAAAACAATTGTATTAGCCTGTTCAAACTGATGATTACGACATGACCTGGATTCTATGAAAGAAGCAACCACATTACACAGGTTTCTTGTGTGAGCAAAAAAAAATAATTTGAAAAAAAAAAGAGGTAAGTAGTTTCATTTAATGAATGCACAAAAATTCTGCTGAGCTTTGGGAATACTCTATGGGTATTTATGTTTCATTATTAAGAATTTCACCTCCTCACACTCATACCACAAAAGGAAAAGTGTCTACAAAAGTTCAGTAAACGTTCTTAAATGGCTTAAATGTGTGTTGTTTGTGTAGAATTTACACAAAAACTCTGCATAATGATTTTAAATCTAGTCAAATACTGTTTGTGAATGCAGTCAGTGTTTAATATGATAAAATCGTATAACAAACTAATTTTCAAATTAAAACTGAAGGGTGAAAAACTCACAACTTGGTCTTCAAAAATAGAGTCAACACATTAAATTTGTAATTTGGAGTGGGTAGAGATACATTTTCCACTTGGCAAAAGGCCAAATTTCTAGTAGCACAGGGGCTAAAAATGGTTGTATAAAAGGTGCTGACATTGCTGTATTTTATTTTGTAATATTGGTAGAGATTATCCTAGGAAGAGCAATTTAATATACTGTCGGTCAGTTTGCAGCTTTCTCAGCATGTAAGACTGCGTTCCCAGTATAGTCCTGAGAATTGATGCTCCGAGTGGTAAGTTGATGACAGAAAACTGCTGGCAACACTGAGTATCAAGACGAAATAAACCAGCTCACGTCTAAGTTAAAGTTTTGTTCTCATGTCCTCCTTCCTGTATCCTGACCGATACACTATCCTGTTTGCTGCAAATACCTACGAACCTAACCTAGTTAACATTGGTCCTTCGAGCCGGATACAGCTATCAGGATGGAGCCAGACAGAGGGACATTCCCTGATGTGAGACCTAAACGGCAGTCACGCCGACCAAGCCGATTTGATGACTTCAAAGTTGAGTACAAACATCATTCCATTAGGGAAATGCAACATTGGGAAACCCCATCGCCTATCCCAAGACTTGTGGACCACCAACCTCAGTATAGAACTGCACCACCTATCTACGGTGATAGTGATGTGACCTGCTCTCCTACTTCTCCTCGGTGGGAGAGAAGTGAACAAGGGGGGAACTTGACGGATCTCACACCTGTATTTCCCCCTTACAACCAGCTGGAGTCCTCCATCCAACCCCCTCATACAGGATTCAGAGCTTTGCAGGTGGAGAGAGAGAAGCTACTTCAATCCCAGGAAGTTCTACAGGAGGGCCTGAGAGAGCTTAATGAAGCGAGGATTGATATCAAAGCACTGATTGAAGCTGCTCATTCACTGAGGAAGGATATGGCTCAGCTGACTTCCTCAAAACATACAAATCCTCAGCCCCCAATGATTAGCTCAGAAAGGGTGTACGACATCACCACTAACACCAGGCCAATTAAAGATGAAGGTGAGGAGGAGTGGCCTGATCCACCTCCGTGGCCTGAACCTGGCGAGGAGCTGCACGCGGGATTCTCCAAACTAAAGGTTGAAGAATAGTATTTAGATTACGGCTTACAGTACTACCCCCCGCTTATTTCAGCATCTTTGCCCCGTGAATCCTTGCTGCCGACACGCATCCCTCAGGCTCAGGATCATAGAGGAAATGTGTTCCAAGCTCCTTCGCATTATTTTGAGCCATCTTTAAAGTGGACATCAAGTAATTCAGGTCTGCTGCAACCAAAGCCTGTTCCAGTTAACCCGCCTACACCAGTCACGGGCCCAGCGTGTGAGATGTCGAACTGGCGTAATCCAGCCCCACCTCTTTCATCTGAGTTAGTATATAGGGGGCCCAAACCAAAAATCCCAAAATTCATTCATTCAGATCCTTCTGAGTTTGCCCGGCTCCGAATGGCCCTAGAGAACCTACTCCCTCCTAACGCAACAGAGCTCTTTAAGTATCAGATACTTGTGGACAATCTTAAGTTTGATGAAGCTCGACTAATAGCTGACGCTTACCTGAACTCACCACAGCCTTATACTGATACTATGGCTGCCCTCCATGAAAAATTTGGACAACCTCATCAGCTAGCTTTAAGGAAAATCGCAAGTGTCCTCAATGGCCCAGAGATAAGAAGAGGTGATATAGTAGCCTTCCAAAGGTTCTCTCTCCAGGTGCAATCACTAGTTGGTCTGTTGCAAACATTAGGACTTGAGGGACAAGTGGAACTGAATTGTGGCTCTCACTTTGCCCGTCTGTTAAGCAAGCTCCCTCCAGAGCAAAGAGCTGACTTTCGTCGACATCAGTTCAAACAGCCTGGCACCACCTACACCCTGTGTGATTTATCTGAATGGCTTCGTCAAGAGTCATGGTGTCAAGGGTTCGATAGCCAAGCTGGTGGGAAGGGTAGCAGAGAATGGAACTGCAGAAAGATGGATGCCCATCCCTTTAAACAGACTGTAACAGTCCTACATAATGTGAAAGGACCCTCAGAACACACTTCCCTGCTACCAAAGGAGAGTCGAGCTAGAGGGAAGGCTAAGAGCAAAGCCTATTGTGCCTACTGCGAGAGCACAGAACATTATTTCAGTCAATGTGATGGTGTGACTAAGCTCTCCAAAGAAGAAATAAAGAACTGGATTCAAGTGAACAAACCGTGCTGGCGTTGTGCCTGAAACCATCTAGCTGCTCAGAGCACATTGAAGAAACCCTGCAGCCTTTGCCAAGGAAAACACTTGCTGGCTCTTCATGAGGTAAATGTCAGAACAGAAAGAAATGACATGGGTGTCTCTGCAAAGGAAGAAAGTTGCCTTACCAATTCAGCGTCGGGTTCCGTGTACTTAGATCGACATGGGGTCGGCCATCGTACCTGTGGTTCTAAGTCATGGGCAACACACTCTAGATACCTTTGCAATCCTGGATGACGGTTCTGAGCGAACCATGTTGCTGCCGGCTGCTGCAAAAATCCTTGGTCTGGAGGGCATTCCCGAGGATCTTCCATTACGCACCGTCTGCTACGATATTCAGATGCTGCATGAACGTAATGTATCTTTCAGTGTCTCTGCAGCTACCAATCCTAGGTTTCAACACAAGATTGAGGGAGCATTTACAGCTGACAGCCTCAACTTAGCTCATCATACATATCCTGTTGACCAGCTGCGGAGGAAGTATATGTAAACACCTGTAAGGGATCCCAGTGGCGGCGTTGAAGCGAGCCGAACCACTGCCTCTTATTGGTTCAGACCAGCCACACCTGATAACCCCCATAGAACCGGTTCGGCTTGGCCCACCTGGCAGTCCAGCAGCTGTCCATACTCGGCTGGGGTGGACCCTTCAGGGGCCAAGTTTTTTGATGGGGTGGCCAACCCAACCTGCCCTATGCCTATACACGTCTTCCCAACCGGACGAGTTATTTAAGCATGTAGAGCGGCTTTGGAGGATGGATGCAGTGCCTTACACATCTGAAAAGGAAGTTACGCGGTCAAAGCAGGATCTTCAAGCTGTTGCTCTGCTCGAAGCTAAAACAGTTCGTATTATGGTGGATGGCGTGCTGAGGTATGCCACACCTCTCCTCCGCCATGCACAGATAGCACAACTGAATGCACCAAAGGAATCTGTCATGGCCATGCTTCGAAGCACAGAGAGACGCCTATTAAAGGATTCCCATCAGGCTGATGCCTACAGAGTAGAAATGCAGAAACTGATTCATTCTGGAGCTGTAAATGAAGTAACACCAAACACCTCATCAAAGGAGAACTGGTACATTCCGCATCATCTTGTCAGTCATAATGGGAAGAATCGCCTGGTTTTCAACTGCCCTCATAAAAACCTTGGACAGTCCCTGAATCAGTTTCTGCTGCCTGGCCCCACGCTTGGAGCCCATTTACTGGGAGTCTTAGTTAGATTCCGTGAATATCCCATAGCGGTGAGTGGCGATATCAAGGGGATGTTCCATCAACTACTCCTCCTTCCGGAGGATCGCCCCCTGCTGAAGTTCCTTTGGCAGGATTTAAAGGTGGATGAACCTCCTAAAATCTATGATTGGCAGGTCCTGCCCTTTGGGACCACCTCAAGCCTCTGCTGTGCAACATTCGCTCTACAGCGTCATGTGACAGAACATACCCCGCCCGATGATAACCTAAGATTCTCCATTGAGAAGTGTTTCTACGTAGACAGAGTGTTTGTTCACCTAAAGAAGCCAAAATCCTTGTAGACCGACTGAGAGAGCTGCTAAAATCAGCCGGCTTTGAGGTACGTCAGTGGGCTTGCAACGACCCCAGTGTTGTGAATCATTTGCCTCCTGAAGCGAGATCGCAAAGTCTGGATCTGTGGCTGGCAGAAGACAAATCCAAGTCTTCAGAGACAACACTTGGGCTCAGTTGGGACTGGAATACAGACTCCTTGGGCTATAAGCACAGACCTGTGACCTATGAGATGCGAACTCTTCGAAACATCTATAGAGTTCTAGCATCACAGTATGACCATTTAGGTTATCTGTTACCTTTCACTACTCGGGCCAAGCTCCTCCTTAGGCAGCTGTGGGATAAGAAGCATGGTTGGGATGACTCAAACCTTCCATTCACAATCCTTCAAGCTTGGAATGACTGGGATATGGAGCTTAAGTTTCTACCTCAGCTTACCTTCCCACGTGCTTACGCTCCTACCCATGCCAACTTAGAAAAGGATATCCGTGACGTGCACATCTTTGCAGACGCATCTGAGAAAGCCTATGGAGCTGTAGCTTATATGAGGACTGAAAGGTGTCGAGGTCAGGTTCATCTCACCTTCATCCTAGATCTTTCCCATGTAGCTCCAAAACAAACCCTCTCTATCCCTCGCCTAGAGCTCTGTGGAGCATTGGTGGCAGCACAGTTGGGGAGTATCCCAAAGAAAGAACTTACCTCGCCTATCAGAAGGACAATCCTGTGGTCAGACTCGACAACTTTCCTCAACTGGTTGAGCTCGCAGTCCTATCGCTATAAAATCTTTTTAGGAGCCAGGATAGCTGAGATACAGGAGTTGACAGAAAACTTTACCTGCCGTTATGTAGACTCCGAAAGTAATCCAGCGGATGACCTGACGAGAGGGAAGGCTCTGGCGGAACTCAAAGTGCCAAACAGGTGGTCAGATGGACCCCCCTTTCCGCTCCACAGTCCCGACACATGGCCAGGAAAGCCAAACTCTGAGCCCTTTAACGAGGAATCAGAGCTCCAAAAGGCTGTCTTCTGTGGAAAAATGACCACCTCCGCACCCATTTGTCAGGATAGAATGGAGTACAAGACATTGCAGGAGCTCTTGGATGCCATTGTTAAGGAACTTCTAGGGCAAACGCTCTCAACTTCTCCACCTCGTGCTGAGGAAAATCAGGCTGCGGAACAGGCCATCCTTAGGCGAGCTCAACAGGAGTCATTTCCAGAGGAATGTCGTTTACTTTCCGAAGCAAAATTTATTCCATCCAGAAGTCGCTTACTCACCTTGGCACCTGAACTGGATACCTCAGCAGGCCTTATCAGAGTAGGAGGTCGATTACGACGTCTAGGAGGTCTTGATGGATCGGCGCTGCATCCTATTGTCCTGGATCCTATTCACCCCTTCACACGTCTTCTTATCCAGAAATATGACATTGATCTCCATCATCCAGGCCCTGAACGGGTCTTTGCAGAGCTGCGAAGATCTTATTGGATACTGCGTGGAAGAGAAGCAATACGCAAATACTAGCGCACCTGTCCTGAGTGCCAGCGATGGCGGGCTCAACCCTCAATTCCGAGGATGGCTGACCTTCCGCCGCTCGGCTTAGACTATACAAGCCAGCCTTTTACTCCACTGGTGTGGACTGTTTTGGGCCCATGATTGTGAAAATAGGAAGACGGCTGGAGAAACGCTTGGGTATCATTTTTAAGTGTCAGACAGCAAGGGCAGTACATTTGGACTTCCTCAGTAGCCTGGATGCAGATGCTTTCCTTATGTCCCTGAGACCATTCATTGCCAGAAGAGGAAAGCCTGCAGAGCTATGGTCTGATTGTGGTACCCCTTAAAGGGAGGGGATCGGGAACTCAGAGAAGCATTTGCCAACATGTCAGAGAAGCTGCAGAGGCAGCTTGCCTCCCAGAAGATTAGGTTTCAGTTTAATCCCCCAGCATCCCCACATTTTGGAGGAGAGTGGGAGCGAGAGGTTCGTTCAGTGAAAGCAGCACTCCGAACTTGTGTGGGTTCCCAACCTCTTCAGGAGGTGGTACTTCTTACAGTTTCTGTAAGAATTGATTCCACCTTCTGGAGGTGGAATCAATACTGAACTCAAACCCTTTGAGCTACATATCAAATGACTTGAAAGACGTGGATCCTGTGACCCCAAATAGTCTCCTCATGGGACGGCCTGATGGATCCTTACCCCAGGTGGTCTACCCAGAGATAGAAAGCCTTAGTCGAAGACGTTGGCGGCAATCATAGATTCTTGCTGATCACTTCTGGGCAAGGTTCATCAGGGAATACCTTCCTGGCTTACAGACAAGACACAAATGGCAATCAAACCCTCCTGAACTTCTGCAGGATGCAATCGTAATGATTGTGGATCCCCAGCTGCCCCGAGCCTTATGGCCGATAGGTCATGTGATCAAGATTCATCGTATTGATGATGGACTCGTCAGATCAGCGGATGTGAAAGTTAGTGAACATGTCTAAACTAGGCCAGTTGCTCGGTTGTTCGTTTTACCAGCTGGCCCAGCTGATGGGAAGGACACAGAGAAGAGCAGCCAGTCACCCCCCAAAAAAGAATAAAGCCTTTTATGTTTAACAAATGTGGAATCACATTTGGGGGCGGCTGTATAAAAGGCGCTGACATTTCTGTATTTTATTTTGTAATATTGGTAGAGATTAACCCAGGTAAATCAATTTAAAATACTTCCGGGTCAGTTTGCTGCTTTCTCATTATGTGAGACTGCGTTCCCAGTATAGTCCTGAGAAGTGATGCTCCGAGTGTTAAGTTGATGACAGAAAACTGCTGGCAACACTGAGTATCAAGACGAAATAAACCACCTCACGTCTAAGTTAAAGTTTCGGTCTCATGTCCTCCTTCCTGTATCCTGACCGATACACTATCCTGTTTGCTGCAAATACCTACGAACCTAACCTAATTAACAATGGTCGTGTAATAATTTATAAATGCCAATATCGTTTTTATTTAATAAGCTGTAAATGCTGCCAGCCCTGTATCCACTATTAGGCTGTAACTAACTGACTGACTGACTAACTATTTGAGCTTTGCAGTCATTTCTAAATCAGTGAAAGGTTTTTCGTGGGGGGCAGTTGAGGTGGCTATCATGTTAGGCCATTGACCTGGCTTTAAAAGTGCAAGAGAGAAAATGTGATGACGTCGGCATCCACTAGAGACAAAAACGTGTCTGCTAAATCACATTTCTAAATGTCACCATCAAATGCCGGTGAATATATCAAAGCACAAAGCATTTCCAAGATCCCTAGCCTGCAGAATGGCCAGCTACTTATGCCACGAGAGACTTGAGCTCACCTTAATTTACAATTGAAGGTGAAGCAGCACAAAGCTTCCAGGGAACAGAAACTTTGCAGAATGGTAAAGCATCTCCACAGAAATATGTTTAATGTTAATATCCTCAACATACAGATTGTTTTGCTCATAAAAAAAACTGTAAAAAAACATGAAATATTGAAAAAAAACAATGGTTTTTGCACGGCTGAAATGTCGACGTGTTAAATCTATAAACAATTTTGGTTGTACAATACCTGACTGTAAAAAATACAACTATTGCAGCAGCTTTAACGGGATTCGGTATTGAATCATTTGACATTTAGGTGATATTGCACAGGGGCGCACTCGCTTTTGATTTCTACTCATAGTGACTCTGTGGTCATGTTAGAGCGAAAAAATAGGCCAGTGCCTGCAACACGTATGATACATTCAAGATATTCTTTATTGAAATGTCGACAATGCCTTTATTCACCTTTTTATACAAATGTCCCCAGTTTTATATATTTTGTATATTTTTGCCTCACTCCATCCGTGTGTGAGTCAGCATCACAGGAGCTACTCCTATGCTTTGGCATTTAACAACACACATCTGCAGTATGCTACAGCAAAAGGGAACTGAAGGAAAGTAAAGCCCATAAATGAAGCATACAGCTGTCGACACATGAATAGTTCATATTTGTGGGACTTTCTGATTAATTTAAAATTCATTCATTCAAACATTTAAATTCCTTCTCATTTAGACTCATATACTATGCCATTTTAAATATAACGCCAAACATTTTAGCCCAAATTTATTTACACCCCAAGCAGATTAAGTGTTAAATAAATCCTTTAAATTGGCCTATAGGTTTGGTCTAACTAGAACTACCAGTAACATTTTGAAGGGGGGCCCAGACGGAGTATCATTTTAATTTTGACAAAGGAATATGTGGAGAGAGCAAAGGAATAGAATGACGACCACCTCAAGCTTTTTCATAGTTATTCATTGAAAGGTGTTCTGTAAGTAACTTTGTTTCCCTGGATTTCAGCCAACAGCTGTGACCTCTTCAAGGAGAGTCATACACTGGATAAACATGGAGCTACCTAGGTTTGAATTTTGTTCATTTAGTTATGGGCAGGGTGTTAAAACCAAAAATGGATTTATCAGGATATGAGAGATGTTTGGAGCAAAAGGGGGCTTTGTGCGGGTCAGAGCGAGAACTCTAAAGATAATGTAATTATTCCAGAATAATGTGGGTGCTAAGCTCTTTATATTCCACCTCTGTACACCAGAGCTCTGGTGAAAGGCTCTAAATTTCCCACAAAGACATCTGATAGATTGGGTGGGGACATGCAGCTCTCACACTGAATAAATCACTGATAGAAATCCCTCGTTTTCTATCTTTAGTGCCGCAGCAGTTATTAACTCTTTGCAACATTTAATCTCAAAGTTTCTAAACCAAGTTAGAGAGCCTTCTATACCTTTTTTTTCATAAAATCAATTGAGTATATTTATGTTTTTTAAACAAGCAGAACAACATTTAATGGACAATATTGTTGTTTCCTATTTTATTGCAAAAAGTTTATTTATTTAGGATAAAGAAAATTAACTGGCCCTTTAAACCTAAAAAATGGATGCCTAAAATGATGTCACGTGAGGCAAAGGACAACAAAACAGATTGTGTTTGTCTAGTTATGGTTTTTATTTGTAATCTGTATGACAGCTTTAAAACATATGAGAAGAATTTCCCATGGACTTTAGGAATAAACAACAATAAAAACATTGAATTAATTAATTAATCAATTAGAAAAGAAATAAGTTGACGGGCTTTGGTTTTAGTCTCAGAGATCTACTGTGGTCATTTCCATGATAACTAATTAGGGGGGATAGAAAAATAATGCAATAATCTAGTTAGCCTAGTTAGTTTCTTTACATACTTTGTTAGTAAGAGTTAAAAAAAAAGGTTTAAAATGACAGAGCCGCATGCTACAGAACAGAAAAGGTTTAGATTAAAGTCTGAAAACAAACACATAAAGCAGCTAACTCACTGTTCTTCGTATCTACCTGCCTCTCCCTATTGTTCTCTCAATTTACTGAGTCAATACAGGGTAATTTCACGCTTCCATTCGCGAACATCGTCTAAATATCGGCTATATAAATTATTCAGTTCGTGTGGGCAGGCATGCCTGTGGAAATCTACAGTAGTTCAGTGACCTTCCGTTAAGCTGGAATTCAGGTAGACAATCAGAAAGTCAGGAGTCTGAATGTCGGTCAAGCTACTTTTTAAATTTGTTCGAGGTCATAGCCATCAGAGTCATGTACTGAATGTAGGCAAACAAGCAACAATATCCAACAGTAACAACAATTACATAGTAGACATTTTTGCAGCCGACACAATCCTCATATTAGGAAACATTTTCGAACAAGCGTTTATTTTCTTTCTGTTTTCATACAATCCAATGACAGAAAAGATAGTCAAATAGAAAAAACCACATAAACTGCTGAATAAATCCAATTTTATAACTTTACCAAAACATATACTATACGCAGGTCCAATCCGGCAGCCAAAACCTCCTGGATCCAGATCCACATCAAATGTTAATTACTTCTAAGGGATCGTGCCTCTCTGCTGTTAAAATCTTAATGCTATGTTGCCCATTCATTTTTAAAAACATCTTTAAGATAAACAGACAAACAGCAGGTCACATAAGCATGATCAAAATCAAAAAAGATCATTCCACTATGTCCATGTTTCACCTCTCCATTTCATCCAAAAACAGTCGCCATTCACACCAGACGACTATTTTGATAGTGTGCAAAACCATCTGAGGTGAAATCACACAGTTAATAATTGTGCTAGTAGCATATATGGGTCCTTGGTGCTCTGTGGAGGAGCAGCAGTGTCAGCATATCTGTGACATATATATAATTTATATGTATGTTTTTCTCATTGGAGGATTTACATGATGAGGCCTAATCCTAAACATCCCTGTAGGGATTACTTTAAAAGTAATTAATCTTAAGAATCTTAGTACAATATTGGCTACCAGTTGGTTTGGGTAGCGCTTTATTCCAGACTGATCTTATTTAATTACTCTGATTATCTTAGTCTGAATTTTAAATTTAGATGACGATCTGAAAACATTTACGTGTGGAAACAAAGCAATAACAGACATTTATGGTGAAGAAGGTTGAAAGGCGACAATGAACAGATTGACAATGTTCACTCTTAAAAGCCGTTGTGTCTGCAGTGAGGTTTTGAGTACGACTGCAGCAGAGTGTAGAGAGAGAAGAGCAATAAACTCAATAAAACAGGAATAGGAATAATTGATACCCTCCAGCTTGATTGAGCCTGCGAGGATTGTGTTTGTTTTTGCCCTTGTGATTGCAGGGTCATCAAAGATTGTGCTCAGGCAGCCACGGCAAACACACAAAGACAACTCAATTATTTCTGAAGAGATCCTTTGAGAAATTCATATTTATACATGAACTAGAGAGTGAGGAGAAAAAAAAAATGCCGAAAACCAATTACAGATCCATGTGATAACTGCGTCCCTAAACTAATCTTACGTCTTTCGCGTTGCAGCTCCACGTAACAGCAGCTTGTAATGTGCTATGCTTCTCAGAAGAAAAATTAAATATTTAGGTAGACACTTGCAAGATAAACTGCTGTTGTCCTATTTTAACATGTCACTACCCATCTATCCTCCAGGCTTATGAATAATATAACAGAAGGAGGAGAAAACAGTCAGGCATGCACGGAATCAGATCTCAGATCTACGAGGGAGACGGAAGGAAAGATTTCATTGATAGATGCAATCGGCAGATGCTTTAGGTTTATAAGCATCCCACAATAAATTGCTCTATAGTCAGACAGTAGTTTCCAAGTTTGATATATTCTCCTGTTGTTAGATGTTGATGTACACTGTTCTGAAGCTGAAGGGTTTTTTTGTTTTTGTTTTTACAAATTTGTATATGGTTTTGTTTCTTTCCTCTTACATTAAAAAACTAAACTTTTAGCTCTGCAATATATTTAAAAAAAAACACTTTCATATATAAAAACACTGCAATATAATGCATCGAATATGAAAAATGTGTTTTCAGCCAGCAGAACCGTCCAATACAATGCGGCGCTGAGAAAAGCTTTGGAACAGAGTATGAATTTTCTAACCTAATAACAAGCTGTGAATAATAACCTACCCTGGTGGTATAAAAAAAAAAAAAAAAAAAAAAATTGCTCCTCATTCTCCGGGGA
>JAVLVB010001002.1:2223177-2243857 GCA_032876305.1 Orestias chungarensis | reverse complement strand
AAACGTTTTTTTATAAATTAAAACTCAGTGTCCCGAATGACTTATATTTAAATAAGTGGATTCGCAGATTTTCCTCAAAAATTTACTAAACAAACAACAGAGAGCAAGAAACACATGCCGCTGTAATGGCACCACAATGAGCAAATTCTTGATACGTTACAAATACAAACTATTGCGTATGGTGAGGAGAATATAAATTCACAACAATTTTTTATAGTTTTATCTACCAAAAAAAAAAAACGTTTTCCTTCGTCTGTAAAATATAGCCTCAATAAAACACACACAGATGAGAAAGTTTCATAATACTTATTGGTATTAAAAAAAAAACACTTGACGACAGTGACAGTGACGACATACTGCATTTTGAAGGCACTCCACAGTTCTCCTAATGTGTTTTACCTTCGGCCACAGCTTTCCCTGTTCTACAAGAAAGCGGTAATTAAATGTTGTTTGTTTCTTTGTTTTTTCATAACAAAAAAGGAAATGAGCCAGCTAGTCAGGAGCAGTAGGGGGTAATCTGACAGATTTCAATATCTCCAAGTAGAAAGTGCAAAAGCTGAAAGACGCAGACAAAGAGATAATAACATAAATATGATGGCAATCATCTCATGTTGGTTGAATTACACAATGTATCTGCAGAAATGGATTTCATGACTAGATTAAATGCACAAAAAGAGCAGGAGAGAAAGCAGGAATGAGTTGCCCATAGCAGATGTTTGAGCGGTAGAATGCTAACACAATGATAGGTGCAGCAAAGCAGCCCTTCTATTGCATGACCACTGATGAGAAACTCCGGTGATAGGCGCCTTAAATACGCAAGCAACTAGCTAAGCACAAGCTGTCATTAAAACTTCCACAAATTCGTCTGAAGCACAGCGATACAGCTGATCCTGTGCAGATTACAGGTTTACTTTAAGTTTAGAGCTGCTGATTACAGCTTTGATTGACTCAGATGGACCCCAACTTTTTTAGTAAAGGTAGTAATAACGCAGTTATTCTAGTGTTTGCTTGTTTGGAAATTGCTGACCCCTGATTAATTTGACTGTGATAACTGTGAACAATAAGTGTATAAATTGATAATTATAGTGATGTGTAGACTTTTTCTGTGAGGAATTGTTGTGTTAGATTTCTTCTGGGTTGCAAAATGACTTACAGTAAAATGCTGTTTTCATGGTTTTTGTGGTACCTCTGTAGAGTTATTTTGATTGTACAGTAATTCCCTGCATTTTATTTTATTGAGATGTTTTAAGGCCTTGACACATGGCTCCTCATCAACCCACATGTTATATGTAATGTTTGTAGTTTTTAGTTCAGTTGAGCTACAGGGTTCCATTATTTCTATTTACTGTTATTTTGCTACTGGGATTTTTTTTTGTTTGTCCATAAAACAGTTTAATTTTACTTCACAAAGACTTACCAGCCTCCTCCTTGCATTTGGGTCCACTAACCTACCTCCATATAATGTGCATAATTTTTGAAGAAAAAAGTGCGTGCACATCATTGTTGTATATTTGTCAAATGTCAGATTTACACAGTTTAAAAAAATGCTCAAAGGATCACTGGTCAGCAATTACTCCTTCACTAACCCTCTAAATGCGACTTCATAGCATGGTGCTTATTATAGCTGTAGCAAATTTGACATAGATGCATTTGGTTCTTGCTGGTGACGTTGGGAATGACAGAGATTTCCCTTAGGCCTAGCCCTGCCCTCATACATAGCAGCCATTTAGCTTCTAGTTAATTACCCGCATGGCAAACTCATTTCCTTTCAGCACAGTGGGGTGTTTCCTACTGCTCCAGCATAGGGGGGACAATGTTGATTCTCTGATTCACTCAGTTGGGGATGACTGAGGTACCTTTATAGGATCCTACACATAGTTTGAAACTCAACAATCCTAGTACACAACAGGAATCTTCTTCTTTCAGCTCGTAGTATCACACAAAAATATTTTTCCTATATATCTTTAAAATATGTTGTTCTGAAATGTTTAATATAGTACACATAAGTATGAATGTCATGTTAAATATTGGTATAAATAATTTTCTAAGGTGAAATGATTACAAAACATAAACCTGTTTTTTAAATTATTATTATTTAAATACAGAAGTTTCATTTTGTTGCCGATTTTGTATGAACTACAGGTCTGTAACAGTGGAAAAGACTAGCGACCTCATCTACTGGTTAAATACACAAGAAGTTTGAAACATTGAATTGATCCCTATGATGAGTGTATGCAAATATTGTCCTGGCACTGTATATCACTTCCGATTTCGCCTGGAAAGAATACAGTCCTTTCACCTTTCATAATCCATTTCCGGGTCCAATTAATGCAGTACCACAACATTTAATTAGAAGATATACAACATGGTCTGAAAAATAAGCATTTTCTGGATCATCGCTCCATTCAGGAGGTGCAAGCATCCATAGGGAATGTAGCAGTGTCTTGATTAATAATGACAATGATATGCTCTAGTGGTAGATAAATAAAAATCCCTAATCATGCACTCCCTCCTCAGTTTGTCAAAAGTGTTTTGTCACAGACTTCATTTGAAATACAAATGCTGCTTTAAGATTCCCCTTTGCAAAGTTACAATAGAGACACCTACTTTAACATTCGAACATCTTTGTTTGATTTCCACTTTAACTATGAGTTTCAGAAAAAGCTCACATTCCTATTTTCAAATAGTGAGAAGAAAAGGTGGAATTAAAGCTGAACACCAGCCTATTGCTTGACTAAATCCTTTAACACCAAGCAGCTGTGACAAAAATGTGAGATTCCCGTCTTTGGACTGCGAGGCTCCACGATTTGTCAAGGGACAATCTCTATCCTTGGCGGACATATATGACAGAAGAAAATGGAGGGAACTCAGAGGAGGAGAACATGTCTTACTGACAGTAAGACAGAAGAGGCTAGAGAAGAAGGAGAAGAAAACAGCCAGTAATGCTTTCAAGTACTTCCTAGGCCGTTTCCTCCTCAGCTCATTCTGGCAAACAGCACATCCTTAACAAAGAAGGCCTCTGTAATCAGATTCCTCTCTCAGTCCGACATCTGGTTCCACAGGGTGGCTGCCAATTAGAATGAGCTGAGAGAGAAAGCCACAGAAGAGAGGAGGAGGAGAACGTGATAGCTGGGCTTTCTCTGTGACACGGCAGAAAAACCCTCACGATTTCCTGTTGGCTCACAAGTCGCAACAAAAGAGCTGCAGGACCTGGGATGATGCTGCTATTATACGAGTAAACGGATGCAGTGAGACAGTGGGATGGTGTTCGCTAATTCAATCAGATCAACTTGGCTGAAGCTGCACTGCTCAAATAGTTTCTGAGGGTTATTTTTGAGCCAAGAGAGTCACGTTTAAGTAAGGCCTACATATGTAAAACCTATGTGGGTTTTATGTGTCATTTTTTTATGGTTATTTACGTTCCATAGGTTTTCCTAAAGTCTTAAAATGTTCTGTATTATTACAATCGATAGAACTGAAAATAGATACCATTTATTGTCATCAAGGTGACTGCTAATTAAAGCATATAGATTTACAGACATATAAACATACAAAAAACTAATTTGGAAAAGCATATTAAGTATTAAGTCTAAGCTACCTGATTTCTCTCCAATGTTTTAATGCCACAGAATGTTGTTGGGTAAAAATAAGGAAACCAGCTCCTTTAAACATTTGCTGGGAAACTGTTTGTGAGCTTTTGCTTAGACAAGTGTGTTCTCAGACAAAACCAAAACTAAGCAAAAACTGTGATGGACTGAATCTCCAGTTTATAATAAAATCTGTTTTTTTGTGTCTGTGTTTGCCTTTTTTTTTATTTGCATCACAAGGGCGAAAGTTCCCCATACACACACTGGTATGTCTGTCTTTTCCCATGCGGCCTGTCTCCTCCTCTTTGATCAGCTGAGCTGCTTAAGCTAATATGCAGAACTTGTGATTGTTAAACCAGAAAACACGATTAAGCCTTTGCTCGTTCTTGAGAAAAGATCCTCTGCAGTGAATAGATCCTATAGGCTTAGCTCTCATTTACCCTTCCTGTCTGGGTAAGGAGACTCAAAGTGAAGGGGGCTCATTATTCTCTTTGGGAGTGCATTCATCTGAAGAAAAGATATCTATTTAATATTAGTAATTACAGAACTAGGGAAGCCTCATGACTCAGTGGTGAAGCGGGTGCACCATATACAGAGACTACAGTTGTTGACTCAATTGTCAATTCCTATTCCTGGGCCATTTGCTGCATATATTCCACTTCCTCTTTAATCCCTTCTTCCTATAAACTAATACAACATGCCCATAACAGCCTTAAATATTTAGAAACAAAATATAACAGAATTAAAACACAAACTGGCCAGATTCTTTAAAATCCAGTTTGCTAGTGTTTGATTTTGAAGCTTTCAGTTCAAATCATACACTTCATATGTAAATTGCATTGCTCTAATCTGCCCTCTAAACTATTTTATACACTATTTGGTAAATTATTTAAATATAGTTTGCAGAAAGTCCAAGGCAAAAGGAGGAACCTGAGATTATTAATTTAAAGCTACTGTTACAAAACAATAAATACAGTGTCGTGAGAAAGTATGTATCGCCTTACAGGTTGTTTATCGAACAACCTGCATAAGTATACAGTAAAAGTATACAGTAGCTCTTTAAACTAATAACTATTTGTGTCACTCTTGGTGGCGACATAACTGAACATCATAATTGCTACAGAGTCTTTTACATCGCTGTTGAGAAGAGTTTATCCACTCAACCTTGCAGAATTGTGGTTCCCCAGTCACATTGGAGCGGCGCTTAAGTTGAACTCCCGTTTTAGTGTTGTGCCACAGCAACTCAGCACGACGCATCTCAAGATATTATGAGGCCACTTCAAAATCCTTGTTTTGTGGTTTTTAACCCACTGAGTTGGGCCTAAACGTTTGCAACAAGTAATTGCGTAACCTAATACATCACAAATTTGACATTATTAATGTAATTTTGCATTTTCTACAGGAGAGCTGTAGAAAGTTATTTTATGATTTGTTGTAGTATTGCAATATAAGCTGTAATGCAACACACAACTTCTGAAAAGTTCTTTCCTTTGTCCCATCAATCCAGAGAAAATCTTCCAAAAAGGCTAGAAAATCATTGAGTTTTTTTTTTGAAATATTGGAAAGACCTCTGAGGTCAGTTTTGTAAGCAGTAGTTCTGGCTGTGGAACGCTCTCAATCTCTTCTTTTTGTGTTTCTTTCTTTTCTTTCTTGTGTTAATATGTGTTGCTTAAATGTGCTTTACTGTATAAAAATACAGTTTCGGTAATAACAAATAAACTCATATTACCATATTTAAGCTTGAGGTTCTGCTCCGGGCTTTAAATGTATGTTTTGCTACTGCAAAATGCAACAGTATTGTAATGACTAACAGTACAGTTCTGGTACGGAACAGTTAAAAAGCCCTTTGGATTGGGACAGTCTAATTTATAAGGTAGAATGCAGTAAAAGATCGAAAACCAAAAATGATAGATGATTAAGTCAAAGAAATATGTTTATTGTCACTAATCAAACACCCATACCTCATTCAGAAAGAAAGAAACATTTGAATTCGTTCAATGGAGCTCTACTGTTAACTTACAATGTGTGTTGTTCAATAAAATTAAAAATTAAAAATCTAGTTATTTCTTTCATTTTAGCAGTTACTTTCTATTCCTCTAGAAATGTATGTGATAAGCTCAACAGTCATAGCAGCAGCAGATTGTTTTTTTTAAAATGTGGCAAAAGGTCAAAGTGTTGATTTGCTTTCTTCTGCATTTTTGTCAGGGATTTAAATGGCATGAACATTAGAGCTGCTGAATGTCAGCCTAACATGAAACCTTAATTTGTTTAAAAAATATAAATAAATAAATAAAATAAAGCCTCTTTGCTGCAATGGGACACTTCAACACACCATGCCCAATTCCTACACATATCCACACACGCAAGTACATAAAAAATGAAATAATACAGTCCAAAGGGCTTAGAGGATAATCCAAGCAAGTGGAGTGTACTACATCCTGACAGGCATTTAATTCCCTCTTCTTTCAAAAAAGGACATGACAGAAAGGTAGGGTCAGCAGATGGTGCTGGTGAAAATGGACAACAATCAACATTTCAGGGGTGTTTATTATGGTTACAACTTTATCAACAACATATTAGTTTTAATTATACCTAATAGGTTGAAAACAAAAGAAAATCTCCGACCTCGAGGGTTCGGTCAGATCGTTTCTTTGGATCTAACAGGGAATCATATGTAGTGACACTTTACGTTAGCGTGCCTGTCAGGTCAGGGTAGTCCATGAAACCCCAGAGGGAAATGCTCATAATCAGGAAATGCAGCCATTCTGACAGATGACAAGCTGAAATATTACAGCATGACTCTTTGGCAACACACACACGGGCTTAATGAAGTTTTTATGGGCCTGGTTCGAGGCTATTTGGTGCTTGAATTTCACTCTGAGCTAAGTTCAAAACAGTTATGCGTACAGTTGGCAAACAGCCGTGCCCTGGGGCCAATGAGTGGCCTATGCTCTCACAACATCCTCCGGTGCAAGGATTTGTGAGGGATTAATGTGTTGTGGCTCACGCAGACTTCACATGCGTTTCAGTTTACATCAAGACTGAGCTCCCCATGGAGCTAAAATAGGAACAGACTGACGAGTTAAATCAAAGTTGTGGTTGTCTTTATAATAATCTCTTGCAATCCACAGAGATTATGAAATGGCAAAGAGTGCATGTTTATGACCAGATTGCAATTTCTCATCCTACAGTGCACGTTAGTTCTTAAAGTATTGCCAAAACCATTCAACATTTAAGTTTTCAAGGGGATTTATTTACTGTCTTGGTTGTACATAGCAGTGCGGAAAACGCTAGAGTTACAAACCAGACCTGGGAAAATTGGTTTAATCTGACAAATCAGCACAAATTAAATATTTCTGGAAGTCTTGCAAAAAGTATGTTAAATAATAATAAGAATTATCCTACCTAAAGTTTACAAGTCATGTAGGGTGTCTAAACCAACACCTAATCCCCTCAGCAGCTGACCTGGTTAGATAGTTTAAAGCTTGCTGTTTGAAGCCTCCAAAGAACTTGAAAACAAAGAAGGAAACCAATCCACTGCTGGTTGTTTGTATCTTAACATATTCAAATGTTAAAACAGTCCCCGTCAAAATTCCGGCCTAAAACCAACTAAAAATTACTTGCAGGACATGAAAATGCAATTGCTATGTCAACACATTATTAAATCAGTTTAACCTATTCTGAATCGGAGTGGACAAATCTCAGTCTTTTAATATGCAAACCTGGTATAGATGCACCACAGAATACAAAGCATTGGCTCAGGGGGGCTGAAAACAAAAGGGAGGCCACACTTTTCTAATTCTTCTAAAAAAGTGTTGATGACCATGTTTTTTGGTTTTTTTCTTATGCTTCACAACCCGCTGCGTTGTTGTAAAAACCTTTTACATTAACTTCCACTGGTATAGAGACTTATTCAATAATTTAGAATACATGTTCCGATAAGACTCATTTGTCATATTGAAAGTGCCTTGTAAAAGTGGCCTTTAAGGATACAAAAAGTATATGTTTCATTAATCCAACATTTTTGTAATAACCAATCAGAAACAAAGAGATAAATACTGTATATAATTTACATGCATTTGAACATCTTCCTTTGTGATCCTCGGTATCTAAACCTTTAAACATTGCTGAATAATGGCTCTTTTTACAACAAAGTTATAAAAGTAGCTAAAACGGATTCCAATGAATTATGCCTCTATATAGAAAACTGTTATACCTAAAGGTCTCTTTACAGCATATATATTAGTCTGACTGCTCTGCGGCAAGTATATGTTTTTCTCTGTAGCTCAAACTGCAGGCTGATATTTCACCTTGAGGAATTCGTCCTTTAGCATCCGAGAGCTCTGTGCCACTCAGCACTTTTTTTTACCTCTCGGACTCTGGAAATCATTATCAGTCACTGTTGGTATTTAACCAGCAGCCAAGTTGGTTTCTTGATTTTGTACGCCACCACGCTGGCATCCATAACTCCCGCCAATCTATCTAAGAAGGACAATACTAAATTGAAGCTTTATAGGAAATCGCCTGATGCGTGCGGGCACTCTTGCATTGAAAATCTTGCTGTTTTGAACAAAGGTCCTTTAAACGTCATGCTTTCACAATATAACTGTGTATAACTAGGCTATTTTACTCTTGTTTTTCAGACGGCCTACTTTCCTCTTGAGACACTTGAAAAATCAATATGGGCTGTAAATTTTGCAGTACTCAGAGAAAAGAGAGGAGTGGTAACTTTCTCAACCAAATAAACAGTAGGGTACCCAATCGCTTAAAAAAAAAAAAAAAAGAACTCTATTAAAAAAGGTTTTTTGTAGTTTTGTGTGCAAAACAAGTAACTTATTTAAATTATTTACTGTAAAAAGCTCTATTTTTGGATTTATTACACACACAGTATACATTTTAATACTTTAATTCTGTTAATGTTTACATGAACAAATACAAAATTGCACTACAATGTTACATACATTTAAATAAAAGGAGGGTTTTATATATATATATGTCATGGGAAGGACTGCTGACTTGATAATTCTCCATACCCTCCACAACCAGGTTAGGTCATGAAACATCATTACTAAAGGGGCTGGCTGTTACACTAAGTGTTGTATCCAAGCATTTTTATGGAAAGGTTAGTGGAAGGAAAAAACTGTAGCAAACACTAACAAACAGGAATACCTGCAGCACTGAGTTAATGTTCAGTCAGACCTGGCATGCTTTAAAGATATGTGTTATTTCATTGTCCACCAGGACTTATATTTCCAACACAACTATTCAAAAAGCATCATAACCACTGTAATGACAATGGTTGGCTGGAACACCAGACTGTCCAGACCTGAATCTCATTGAGTGTGTTGTCAAAATGAAAATACAAGAAGAGACACCAATGAATTAAAAAACAAATATTAACCTTAACACCTCTGCAGTAGCACATATCCTAAGCCACTAAGGCATAAATATCAAATGTAATGTTGTAATCAATAAAATAAATTCGATCTTGGGCTAGCTGTAAACCAACGTCATCAAAAATAACAACTGCTGGAAATATATCACTCTGTGTATGAAATTGGTAAGAGTTTTTATTTCTCAATGGAATTGCTCATATACATAAGGTTGTCTATATTTGATTTGCAGAGGTGCAACTGTATGTTTTTGCCGCTTGGAACACCAGCGGACAAATGCAGTTGTAATTGCAGACACACACCTACCGTTCATGCCATTGTAGATGCTCCGATGGTGTGGCGACAGCTCATCGCCAGTTGGCCTCCGCTGCCCCTCTCTCCCGGGGCTGCCAAACTTTACGTGGTCCGGGCTCACGCTGTACTGGTGCCTGTGCGTTTCAGGGCTGCCACCGTGGACCATGCAGCCCTTTTCATGGTGCTCGCCGATCACCAAATGTGCGTGCCGGGGTTCGGGACTCCCACAGCCCGTGGTGCTTATACTGCTCCGCTTGTACTTCTGGTAGAGCTCCCCGCTTCCTCCTTGGCCCGGGAAGTGCTGCCTTTGGCCTAGAAGGATATCCGAGCTATGGTGCTTGGGGTGCTGCTCCGGGCTTCGGTGGCCTATGTTTCTCCCATATTTCTCAGGGCTCAGGCCCCTTATGACCCGGCTGTGGTCGGGGACAGATATGGAGCCGCAGCGGGGGCGGCAGAGCTGGGGCAGGGTGTAAGGATATTCTAGGCTTGTGCTCCGGTGGCGCCCGGATGGCAGCTCAGGACTGGAGACCTCCCTGTCTGCCCCACCCATCCCACTGATGCTGCTACACCTGGGTTTGTGCAAAAGTTCAGGGCTGCCTTTTTCCCCGTTGCCCACCCCTGCAGAGAGGTGATTCTGCTTATGGTGAGGGTGATCTGAACTGTCGGCGCTGCCTGCACTGGAGGTGCTGCTCCCATCCCCCACATCTCTCATGAGAAGCCCCTGCCCTGGCACCAACAATAAGCTGTTCTGGCTGTCTATAGAGTTGCGGCATCCCCCCATCCCTGCGCCCCCTCCTCCTCCACCTACAACACCTCCTCCTCCACCCAAAACTCCCTTCTCGTCATCCAGCAGCAAGCAAAGCTCCTTCAGTTCCAGATTTTCTCGGATCACCTCCTCCTGTCTGACTTCCAGCTCCTTGAGCTTCTGCAGGTACAGAGTCACCTCCTTGCGCATGATGCTGGCGCTGTACCGTCCAAGACGCTGCCACTCCCTCGACACGCGCTTTCCTTTCTGACGGTCATCATCTAAGAAACAGCACAGGTCCCGCAGCTCACGATTGTCCTCTTGCAGCTTCTGGTTGATGTCCTGGGAAGGAGAGCAAAGACATAGAGTAAAGGAAACAATGGGAGAATAATAAATATGATGACTGCAGGCAGGTGTTAACAAATGCATTCTATTCTTTGTGTTATTTTTTTACAAGAGATGCACCAACTACGAAAAAACGAAAAATGTATATGCAGTAGATACTTTGATTTGGGTAGTACAGCAGGGAAATCATAGAAAGGACGTTGGTAAATTTTTTTACTCTTTGTCAGCCAATAAGTAATATCAAACCATTTACAAATCACAAATAAGCAAAGCTGGTCAGTCAATTATATTATTGGAGGATTTACATTGATTATAGGTCTCTGTGAAGACTTGATTTGAAAAATTTTAAAATTCCATTAACTATAAGAAATAATTTAATCAAGATAACTTAACTTAAAGTTAAGCAAAATTATTAGAAAAAACATTGAATAACTCAGGTTTATCCTGAATTTTTTTTTTCTTTTTTAATTTAAATCTTTTGTTACTTGCACCCTGGTCTATAGACTAGGAGATTTATGCTGTCCATTTATTGTCAACATTTTCCTAACTAACTTCCTAATTTTTATCTATTAAAAATAGGACAGTGTTTGTTGATGTATTTCCTGGTCAAAACAGTCGGAAATGTTGATGCTTTACACGAACAAAAATCTAATTATTGGGAAAATGAATCTGCTGATCACAAATAAATAACCAATTATAAGATATTTCTCAATTATTCAATGCGTCTTTCCTAGTAATACGTAGTTCAAATGTTTCCAGCAGATTTCTCCGTCAGTGGAAAAACAGATTTCTGTGCAGACTGTTTCCTTGGTAAAGAATTGCAAATGTTGAAATAGAAAAAATGTCAAGTTAAATGCTTTAGAACGAATCAAAGTGTTGTGCCAATATAATGTTTAAATTGTTGACAATCCTTTACATTGGGACTGTATGTGATTTGTGAAAACCATAAAATTGAAGTGAGTTCATTTTTATTTAACTCACTACATTAACTAAATAAAGCCTTCTTTAATTTTGTTTGACCATATTTAAAAGTTAAGCCTCCTAAACACTTGCTGATGGTTGACGCCTTTACAGAACATACACAGTGCTTCATCCGCCCAGTACAAGTCAAAAGTAAAATTATCCATTTTAAATGGCTAAATCTCATATTTGTCACGGTGTAAAAAGATGCATCCATTACAAGATTAGATTTTTTTTTCCCTTACTCTTTTAGATATCACTAAGTCGTTGTATACAATCATGATGAAATGAAACCTTAATCTTCTCTCACTATGCTATGAATTAACATCCAGTGCATTCAGCAGGAGATACATAATGTAGCGTAGAGTTTCCCATCCGTGATGGAGGGCCCATGCTGAACAAACGCCGAATTCAGAAGTACAAATTAAACGCAAAAAATATTTACACTCCCTATTCACCTCCAAAAGACCTCCCTCCCTCTGCCTATGACAATTTACCTCTCACGTAGGTCCTCCCTCTCCCTCTCTCTCCTGTCAGAGCTTCCAGCTCTTTCCAGTGTAATTAGGCCGCTTGGATGGGCAGAGGTGACAAGGTCCCTGGGAGAGGCAAATGATCCCTGTTTGCTGGTGAGGCTACCTCAGGCAAGTCTCGAGTTTAATTGTAAACACGTTGGACATGCTACCACATTTCCCTTATTAGAGGAGATAGTGACTAAGATTAGTGTTAGTGAGAACGCTTGGTGATTCTTCATGCTCATTGCATCTTGAGTAAATTCGTTGTGTCTGGCAGTGGAATTAATGCTTTCAAAATCGTTCCACGTTCTGCCGGTTCACAAACAAATGTTTCAGTGTATTTCAACAGAAATTTGGCAAAACGCCAAATGTTTTTCTCTTAAATAAAAATCTGGAAGGTGAGACATACACTGCCTCATTTACGCTGATAAACAAAAAGGAAATCCAGAGCAATGGTTAATGCTACATTATCTGAAAACGGATGCAACTGCAAGCCTACCAATTGCTAAACATTTAAACTGACAAGAAAGGATATAACTATTAAGAAAATTATAAAAGAGACCTGTGGTAGCTCTGGAGGAGCTGTAAAATTCCACAACTTAGGTGGGGCCGTCTGTTCACCCTGAAAAATCTGGTGTGCAAAAAGCAACAACAGTTCGCCATAAGGAAACAGCATACATGTGTAAGAACTCATTTGATCAGATGAGAATAATTTTAAACCTTTGCCTGTAAGCAAAATGCTGTGTGTCAAAAACTCTCATTTCATAATGCCATGAACGCACCATCCCAGGAGATCAGCTGGTCAGAGGTAATGGGAAGATAAGGGGGAGCTAATTACAGTGCATTCCTAGAGGAAAACATGTCAGAGACTGCCAACGTTTTGAGAATGGGGTGCAATCACCGATCACCATAAATCTACAACTAAACCTTTTTGATTCAGTTGTTAAGATCGAAACAAACTAAAGTTTTAGAAAACAAATAACAAGCCTTATTCGTTTCAGAGACACTTTTCATCTAATCTGACACGGCCCAGGCCCACGGAACTCGTCTCATCTGACATCATTGGTTGCT
This sequence comes from Orestias chungarensis, assembly GCA_032876305.1. NCBI lineage: Eukaryota > Metazoa > Chordata > Actinopteri > Cyprinodontiformes > Cyprinodontidae > Orestias > Orestias chungarensis. The sequence goes on along the minus strand of JAVLVB010001002.1, from coordinate 2,230,950 downwards.
GGTAGTGGAATAGGCTAATCCTCACGCTGTGCGCGTTCCCAGGTGCGCCTAAAACACATGATCTCATCTTTCACAAATGCTCGGCCCTCCACCCTCCTCCTCCCTGCTCTTCCTCTTCGGCCCTCCGCCCCCTCACCTTCAGCCCCCTGATCTCGTTCAGGTGCAGCTGCAGGCTGCGGTTGACCTCCCGGATAAGATTGCCGTGGTCCAGGATCACGCTCATCTTGTCGGCCTCGGAGCGCCTCAGCCGGCGCACCAGGTCCTCCTTGGTCCACCTGAGCAGATCCTCGTCCGCCAGACCGGAGATATCTTCGGCCGGACTGTCGCTCTTCGCTATGGACAGCTGGAGCTGCGGCTGCAGGGAAGGAGTTGCCTTCTCCATTTAGCACGGCTAAGAAAGAAAAAAAAGAAAGAAAACGGAAAACGCCTCGGTTCGTGGAGCAGCTCCGCTCGTAGCCGATCAACCTGCAGGGTGGGGTAGGGTGGGGATGGGGATGGGGGGGCTGAGGTGGTTGGTTAACGATTGGTAATCAGCGGCATCGTTCGGCCTCTGTGTTGCCCTCACTCTCTCGTAGAGCAACAGCTGACGACGCCGGGCTGAGTGCGGCACAGCGGAGAGGATGCTGTGGTCCTTACCGCAGCATCGTCCGACTCCAGCTGATCCAGACGCTGATAGTGATGCTGATGCTGATGCTGAGGAGATTAAAGTGCAGGGAGCTCTACCTGGATGCTAAAGTGACGAGAGACAAAGTGTAGGAAGTGGAGGTAGTCATCTGTGCAAGGCGGAAACAAAAAGAGGAAAAAAAGCTCTCTTCTCTCCTCCTCCTCATCCTCCTCCTCCTCCTCCTCTCCTCCTCTCAGCCTCTCTGCTCTGAAGCGTTCTCCCTCCAGAGGTTTGCGGCTCTGCGAGAACAAAGCTCTCCTACAGCACCACCGAATGGTGGGTTCATATAAGCAGGTGGAACAATCCTATTTAAGTTTGCACCTTCTACACGATATTAAAACATGCTCAGCTTTTGTTGTTAACTACTTTACAAAACATAAAAATACAACTTATGCACATTCATTACTTATTATTTTAAACGAACCTACTCTAGTGCATTCCTCTGAATCAGAGTATGCTACATTTCAATAACTTCTTTTTAATTCTGTTTAACTTTGTGAACATTATTTGCACACTATGATTACGTGCACATTGCTGCACTGCACTTTCTTCAACTCTAATCCTTGATATGTATATATATTGATAGTTATATTTCGTCCACATTACACTTGCTCCTTATATTTTTCATATCCATACTAAAGGTATCTGTTATGCACCAACTGTTTTTTTATTATAAAACTCATTATTGTCCATCCTGAGACAGTATGGGAAGTCTGCAAGCTAAAAAGTTTTTACAGAGATACATAATCATAGACAAACAGCCATGCACGCACAGTGTCTTATGTAAGTGCCTGTTGTTCTGCTGTGTTACAAAACTGAACACGTAGGATACAAACTTCAAGAAAGACTCCAGGCTAGGAATCAAACCCAGCACCTTTTTTCTGCAAAACCAATTGAACCACTGCAGCCTAAGAGAAATAGTTTAAAAATATAACATTTAATCAGAATCTGCCAGGGTTGAGAATCACTTTTGACTTCACTTTATATTCTTTTTTACCAAGATTAACATCTGTATATAAATAATAATTTTAAAAAAAAGGAAATCAAAAATACTTGATTTACCCCAAAAGGTAATTTAATGTTGTTGGAGTATCTAATTTAACCAAGGAGTTGTGATCTTCTGTAGTGTTCTGTTTTGCAACTAAACTGAAGAATCCTCTGATAAAACAGATTCTGTTTTCCAGTAACAGTCTCATGCACAGGTTGTTCTGGGTTGTCTATGATTTTCTTATATTATAGCAAATAGACAACTGTTTTTTACTGTTTTACTAGTTTTTGACTCACTACTATGACCATTTTTTACATGATGGATCATATAAAATAGGCTTATTTGTATATATGATTTGAGGACTAAAGGCTTGCTTTTGGAGTGCATACATGGCACCAACAGAGAATAGTTGCCTTGTTAAATAAAACCGTTATTTAACCATATACATTTTATTCACGACATAAAGCACAGTATTTAAATCAGCACAGCTCATAATGGTTTAATAATAGCAAATAAAATGTTATTTTAATCCATTCAAATAGTGTTCTATAGCATAATTCTGCTTTACATTTGTCCACATCTGTCTTCAATCCGCTGCTGTGTTCTTTGGTCTTCATGACGCTGTATGATCGCTGATGTTTTCTTAGTACCCTGTGAGGCCATCACAAAAAAGCTGGATTTATACTGATAATGGACTAAGCACAGACTCACTGTAATTACTCATTATGTGACGTCTCAGTGAAAAGTGTCTCAGGGTGTCAACGTGAAAGAGGCTAAATAAGTGGGAAAATGTGTCTCTCTAGTCTGACTGGAAAGCAACTAAAACCAGTTTATTGTCTTCCGAGATTCAAAAGACCAGCACTTTTCTCCAATTTCACCAACCACACGCAGCAGTCCACCTGTAAATACTTTCAGCCATGTTGAGTCAAACTGGTAAACGTTTTAACAAAAGGACAATATTAACAACATTTCTGAATAATAAACTATTTCTTAATAATAAAGAAAAGTTGGCATATGTGTACACATACAATTTACTGTCATTTTATCTTCCCCTTAATTACTTTAAAGCAACACTAAAGCAGTCAGCACATTTTTTGTTGTTTTGTGTTGCGGGGTTCCTCCCACCCTCCTCAAAGTTGCTTAATGCCAGTTAAAGGGATACAGACCCCCTCTGGCCATGAGAGAGGTGTCATTCAACAAGCTGTAAGTCAAGATAAAGTCACATATTTTTGAAAATATTTTATGAAGGTTGAAAAGTTACTTAGTGTTGCTTTAACTTTCTTCCCATTCTGCATTAATTAGCCTGGGAGGTAGGGGGAGGGGTGTAGCACAGATGACTCAAGGCTTCTTAACAGTAAGACAGAAAGAAAGAAAGAAAACAAACAAACAAATAAACAAAGAAGACAACAAACAAAGAAAATATAGACCATGGTCAGGAAGGGGCACCAGCGGCTCTACTTCCTCATGAGGCTGAGAAGAGCTGGACTCGGGAGCTCAGTTCTCACTTCCTTCTACAGATGTGTGGTGGAGAGCGTCTTGTGCTCCAGCATCAACGTGTGGCATGGAAGCTGCTCTGCTGTAGACAGGAAAGCTCTGCAGAGGGTGGTGAAGGCTGCACAGAGGACTGTTGGAGTCAGCTTCCCCAGCACCACAGACATTTACACCTCCAGATGCAGGAAGAGGGCCTCCGGCATCATGAAGGACCCCACACACCCAGCACACTCACTTCATTCCTGAAGCTGTGAGACTCTCAAACACACCCAATGGCAATCAAAACTGAAAAACACTTTCTCATTTAACTGGCACTGTTCACTTTAATATCACACTTCAAAATGTCACTTTAAAATGTCACTGTAATGGCTCACTTTAATGTTTCACTTTAAAATGTCCCTTTAAAATGTCAATTAATATGTCACTTGCACTCCGAATTTTGATTGCTGCTATGTCCAAAGTACTATATTGTAGATTCCGTGTCAATATTGTATATTCTGTGGAGTCAAATCACAAATCTCGTATAGTTCTTTATAATTTATAATGTATTATATATTTGCATTCCGATCCTCAATGCTGCTATGTCCGAAGTCCCATATTGTAGATTCTGTGTCCATATTGTAGATTTTGTGTAGCTCAAATCCTAGTCTCGCATAGTTATCATATTCTTATATTTTATTACATTATTTAAAATTGCTATCAGGGTGTAAACTGGACCGGGGGATTAGAATTTCGTCCCACCTCATGTACCACATGTGATGTGATGACAAATAAAGATTCCTTGATTCCTTGATTTCTTGATAAAGGTTTTAAAAGCAGGTGTACTGTGTTCAGTAGTAAGACTAAAAATGTAATTTATTTAAATTGGTCATGTTTCATTTCAAATCTGTGTTCGGATGAAAGACGTTAAAGCCATAAATGTGGAAAATACTAATAATGTTAATTAAGAAACACCATCTTGAATGGAAATTTAAAACAGCTGTAAAAACTGGACATTTCTCATCCTGTTGAATTATAAGTGGAGTATATGAACATTCTTCTCTATAGGTAAACATTTCTGTGGCGTTTCGTCCACCTTGAGATTCTGCAAAACAAGAAAATGTTAATAATAATAGAGGGACATAGGCAATATTGCAAAGTATTGCTGTAAGCTGTAATTTTTAAAATTAACAGACAAATATAATACTGTGCAAGGAATTCCTATGAGTTGAAATCGCTAATGTTGCTACTCTAATAAAATAACTTTTAGATAATATTGTAACATAGTAGTTGTCTTTATCTGTTTTTTCATTACAAGAAACTTAGCCTAATGACCAAACATTTGTAGCCTGGACAACAGTTTCTGGCAACAAAAAATGTGTAAAAATATGATGCTAAAAAATTATACAACGTAATTTGACTTCATGCTTTCAGCAAACGAGCTGCAAACGCTCATAAACCCAGAAGACTTCGTTTTCCAAGGCTCCTCACTTCTTGGTGTACTCGTGACGTTAACTAGTATTTTTGTTTTCTAAACTTTATTTCTCTTATTGTTTTAGAAACACAATTAAAAACAAAACCAACTCACATCTGCACAAAAAATGTTCTAAAAAGAATATAAAGGAAATTAAAATTGCCAGATTATAAGTCATTATATGGTGGGTCAGTCAACAGTAGGCTTGGTAGTTAACTTTAAAGTATTTATTTACATATGAATGAAAGTGTAGTAAGTATAGAGGTTTGGGATGTGAAAGTTCTCTAACAAGATTAATTCGATTAATTGTGAAGCACAAACTTTTCTACATTCTCTCTATTAAGTCTTTCGGCATGATTTTGAGAAAGCTGGCAATGTTTTACCAAAACCTAAAAAGAAACTAGGAGATTACGAAAGAAAGAAAAGAATGACACAAATACTAATAATAATTATTTAACCTTTTACACAATTTAGATGTTAATATTTATTTTTATTAATAAGCTGTGCATTGCCCAAAAAAACAAAACAAAACAAAAAACACGTATATCCGAAATGCTTTACGCTGATTACGTTGCCACTACGTTACGCTACGTTACGTTACGCTACGGTGACGTCAAGGAAAAACCAGCCAATAGCTGAACGTCGTTTTCGGAGCAACACGTCATTCTAGTGAAGCGCCGACGCCGGGTTGACAGGGAGAGTCTCCACCGCCGACGTCTTTCTGTCCTCTTCTTCCATTTGTTTCCACGTCCGGATGCTCTAATTTGTCTCAAAGGCAACCATCTGTCTCGTCACCACGTTGTCCTGAAGTTAACTTGTTACAAAAAAGGTAAGAGCCTCTTTTAATTTGTGCTCCAAACTAGGTCGTCCATTTTTTTTTCCTCGCTTCCATTTAAGCAGTGACAGGAAGTGGGAGAGAATGCTAGCATGAATGTTAGCATATCCGACCTGCATGAGAAAAAAAAAATGGACTTCTACGGAAGTGAGGACAGGGTTTGAATGTGAAACCATTGTTTTCCAGTTGTTGTTTTTTAATAAGACAACTAGAATATAAGAAGGTTTATTTAATGTCTTTCCTGTCAGTAGATATCTGACGGTTTCCAGCAAATCTGAGCAGTATAAACTATTAATGATGTCTTTATCAATAAGGATACGTGGCTGTATCATTAACTGTCTTTACTCCATGTAAAAATGGTTCCTTTAATGCGTGTCTGAAAATAATGATGAAGAACAATCTCTCCAGGACTACATTGTTACTTTTTATTAATACTTTGTAGCTGATTTTGTTATGTAAGACCACCTGACAAAAAAAAGTTTCTACAGTAAGAACAGGTTTAGTTTATGAAGGTTTAGTGGCGTAAAGGAAGATGAATGAAAACATCAAATGTCGAAATAAGAAAAAGCTTTATTTCCAAGTATACATTGGACGTACTAGAAATTAGTTTTAGTGAAATTGGAGCATAATAGCTCAACTATAGACATGACGAAATATAAGGAGCAAATATGAAGTTAACAGAAGATAACTATACATTTATATACACACTAACTGTTGGATTAAGTAAAAACGAGAGAAGGAAAGAGTTGAGACAATTTTCCCTTTTGTGTTTTATTGGTTATGTTTGAACTGTGAATTTTTGATTGGATTGAACAAATTGCATTAAGTTGTCATTCAGGGCTTTTGGCCAGCTGACGTGTAATCTAGGATTTCACCGACCAAAGTTTCCGACGTTATCATAGCATCACAATCATTTGTCTGCTTAAGGAAAAAAGGAAAAAAAATGTTATTTCACCACCAGTGGGGATTTTTATTTTTTATTTTGTCTTAATTTCTCTTAAGATATTCAAAAATCCTTAATCAAAGGATCAAACAGTGAAATGTTCCAATGTTCTATTTTTTTTAGGACCGCATTTATCCACATGCTCGTTTTTTTGTTTTCTGTTTAAATGGTAAGACAGAGAGAGAAAAATGTCCAGCAGAAATATAGATATGCATAAATATGATGGATATATTTGGGAACCTGGCAAAGTCTGTTTTTAGCTCTTTCTGGTTCCAGTGTAAAAGTTTATCTTCAAAGGAAGAATTTGCCCTCTAATAACACTGAAATAAATTTAGCTGTGACAAAGTAATGTTTAGTGACGCTTTGCTAAGGGCGTCACTCATGTTTGCCTTTGTCGTACACCAACAAAAGGAAAGGGTATTCAAATGGGACAAATCAGAGGTTTAGACACACCTGTTAAATTACGCTAGGATTCTTCTGCACGCTTCTGTACTCGTCATCAAAACCAGTGGAGTGGGTTTCCAAAAATGTTTTGTGCGTCATGCTTTCGAAGTTCCACGTCTTTTTTAAGCCTCGACAGGTAAGCCTCACATGTATTTAAAGTGAACGTTCTCCGCAGTCGGTCACACAGAGCGATTCAGTCGACGAGACAGGAGGACCAAGTTTGGAGTAGCAAAGTTTTTTTGAGCCACCAGAGATAACTGGAGAACACTTTAGCTCTATTGCTGGACTGATCCGTTCAGTTCAACACATTTAACGCATTTTTCTGCTGTAGCTCCGTGATGTCTACCTACCAGGAGTTCATTCAACAAAACGAAGAGAGGGATGGGGTGAGGTTCAGCTGGAATCTCTGGCCCTCCAGTCGTCTGGAGACCACCAGGCTGGTGGTCCCCGTCTCCTGTCTCTTCACTCCGCTCAAAGAGAAGCCCAACCTGCCACCCGTCCAGTACGAACCAGTCCTATGCAGCCGGGCCAACTGCAAAGCAGTCCTCAACCCACTTTGGTGAGTTTCACGGTAGCCGGTGTCCCGGTCCATGGGATTTCAGCCTTGGAGTGTTGTTATTCCTACAGTTTTATTTATAGAGCGATTGCCATGCTCAAAGAGGCAACACTTTAAATGAGCCGCAAAACTTCGACGCAGAAAAAAAAATTATGTTCAGAAACACAAATAATTATTACATCGATAAATTAATCTTAAGCTGAGATATAATCTGTTTTTCCTTCCAAATGTTTTTCTACAAAATGTGATTAAATGCAGCAGTATAGTATAGTATAGTAGAGTAAAATTATCTTAAAATATAGCCTTCTAATTTTAAAAAGTAGTTGTTTGCGATGGTTTGAAAGCAGTGGCACAACTGGCCTTTGTCCTTTTTTTTATTTTATGGGGGGGGGGGGGGGG
>JAVLVB010001002.1:2204389-2223077 GCA_032876305.1 Orestias chungarensis | reverse complement strand
TTCAGCCTTTTTGCTTCTTGCTGATACATGGACTTTTGCCTGGGCGTGCACGAGCTTCATAACTTAATGTTGCTTCTCCACATTCCTTTAGTAAGCTGGTTAACCTAAATATATCTGTCTCTTCATGTTTGTCCAGTTCCCTCCCTCGTACGCCGGCATAACAGAGATGAACCAGCCGGCTGAGCTCATGCCACAGTTCTCCACCATCGAGTACATAGTACAGGTAAATTGTTAACACGTGTATGCACTCTGACCTCGTCCATTAACTGCGTGTCTGCCATGCACACCAGAGATTGCATCGATCCATAAAGTACGTTGAGTTGAGGCTCTGGGAACAGGGATAAACCTTCATATTTAGATGTAATAAACATGTTATGGCTTTATATTTAACCTCAACTTATTGAGGCTTCAATAAATGTCATGTTAAAGTATACAGTAGAATGTAAGTAGTGCTAATCATTTGTATGACAATGTAGTTTTCTTAGTCTTGTAGCCACTGATAGACACGGGAAATTTAATTAGGTTTAAAACAGCCTGAGCTTTTGAACGTTATATGATTTCTGTGTTTGATCATTTAATACTAAAACTGTAATTACACAAACAGTACTAGAGCTTCTGTTTACTCTCTCTAGTGCCACACTGGTGGGTAACGTTCATTTTTCCTTACTCGTCACAGCGCGGACCCTCAGCCCCACTCATCTTTCTGTACGTCGTGGACACATGCTTGGAAGAAGAGGACCTCCAAGCCCTGAAGGAGTCCCTGCAGATGTCCCTGAGTCTCCTGCCACCAAACGCCCTGGTGGGCCTCATCACATTTGGACGCATGATTCAGGTCCATGAACTAACGTCGGAAGGGATTGCCAAGAGCTATGTCTTCAGAGGCACCAAAGAGCTCTCCTCCAAACAGGTTCAGGTACATCCAGTCGGCTTTAAACAAGCTTCTAAATCCCACAAATGTTGCACTACTTGTGAAATGTGACATAAAGTTCTTTTCTACGCCTATATTGATCGAAATGGCTAGCATTCGTCCTGACATGAACTCAGATCAGTTTGGTAATGTGTGGTTTTTTTTTTCAGGAGATGCTTGGCTTGATAAAGTCTGCAGCACCAGGGCAGCAAGGTCGTCAGGCGGCTCCCCAGGATCCTTCGGCCTCATGCAGGTATGAAGGACGTCGTCAGTTCTTGGTTATTAATCAACAGTAGCTCCTTTCAACAACACCTGCTACAGTTGGCTGTCTCTTATTTGGATTTTCTTTCCTTGCTTCTTTACCTCCAGGTTTCTTCAGCCAGTGCACAGAGTCGACATGAACCTGACTGACTTGCTTGGAGAGCTCCAGAAAGATCCCTGGCCCGTCGCTCAAGGCAAACGTCCGCTGCGCTCCACTGGCGTGGCGCTCTCTGTTGCAGTAGGCCTTCTTGAGGTAAAAAAAAAATAGACTCATGAATTCAGTATTCATGATTTTTTCATGAGCAGATCGAGCCTCTGAGAAAGCCACGTTACGCCTTCCTGTATAATTACTTTGTGCAGCAGCAGCATGTTTGTATTGGAGCTTCTTGACCGCTCCCACTTTGCGCTTTTGCTCTTTCCCCCCCACCGTCATTATCCCCTCGCTTCTCCTTGTAATAATCTGTTCTGTTATATAACTGCTGGTGTAAGAGACAATTCACCCCACTGTACCTTTCCTCACTAACGGGGAGAGTTTTGGTTCTTTGTTACTTTAGATTTCCTTGGCAAACAACAGAAATAACATGTAAATACAAAACAAAGATGCGGAATGCAGCCTAATTGTTTTGTGTAAGGACTGAATTTCTTTTCCTAAATTAATTGCTGCATAGTTTCTTGCCTGTTTCTATTTTTGTGGCTAGGTGGCTCGTTTCCAAATATTTCTTCATGCTCTGGGTGTTCCTAGACTTTGCACTTTGGATTGATAGAATGGTTGGTTGTCAAGTTTGGTCTTTTCTAATATCGACTCACCTCATCCACCCAGAATTGTTATATGGACTTTATATTTGGGGTGAATTGTTTTTCCAAAATATCAATGCTATACATTAAAAGAACTGAAGATGAACAATAAAATAAGTCCTACTTAAATTATGATATTAATCATTGTCAGTTGTATGGTTTACCTTGTGATTGTAAAACTTTAAATAAAATGAGTCCCATTGCTTCTTTCTCAGGGGACTTTCCCGAACACAGGAGCTCGTGTGATGCTATTCATCGGTGGGCCGCCCACCCACGGACCGGGCATGGTGGTTGGAGATGAACTAAAGACCCCCATCCGCTCCTGGCACGACATCCAGAAAGACAATGCACGGCATCTTAAGAAAGCTACCAAGGTGATATATTTATGAAACCTGTGCAGATATGTTTAGGAACAGTTGATTTGAAAAAAAATGTTTAAAAAATAAATGAGAGAATGTATTCATTTTTTGTATATTTTAAATGTGTCCGTCTGTTGGTTTTCACAGTATTATGAAGCTTTGGCCAACCGGTCAGCTGTGAATGGACACAGCATCGATATCTACGCATGCGCTCTGGACCAGACAGGCCTGCTGGAGATGAAGTGCTTATCTAATCTTACAGGGTATGTCTGCACTGACAGTTTTTTTTATTTTTTATTTGAGGGTTATAGGATTAGTCTTGTCAGTCCTTTTTTCATTAGAGTTCAGTTTCCTTTATTGATGAATTGTTTATGTGCAGTTAAAATAGCACACATTTTGGAGCTACATGACATTTATAAAAGAGATTAGACAATATTTATGTGGATTAAACAAAACACAAAAAAGGCGCTCTCTAGTTTTTCATTCATAATTATGTTCAATAAATGTTATTTCCTGTATTTCAGGGGACACATTGTGATGGCCGATTCCTTCAACACCTCCCTGTTTAAACAAACCTTCCAGAGAGTCTTCAGCAAAGACTACAATGGAGACTTCCGGATGGCATTTGGAGGAGTGCTTGAGGTCAAGGTAAGCCAAACACGAGATATGATCAGTCTACTTTCAATCCACAAAGTGATATTTACAGGATTGGATATTTCAAAAGTTTATTTCTGTCCCTTTTTGGTCTTTGTAGACATCTAGAGAGCTGAAGGTCTGCGGTGCAATTGGCCCTTGTGTTTCCATGCAGTCAAAGGGACCCTCTGTTTCAGAGAACGTGAGTCACTGCACCAGGTTGAACTTTGGGGCTCAGATTCCTCACCTTCACCGAAGGTAATCTGAGAGTCGCTGGAATTCACCACAGCGTGTGTGTTTTTTTTTTATCTGGCAGGAGATGGGCATTGGGGGCACAAACCAGTGGAAACTGTGCAGTCTGGACCCCTCCGCTACTTTGGGTGTTTATTTTGAAATTGTTAATCAGGTAAGAGTTTGCTTTTCACCTGTCAAGAAATGAAATTCATGTGTTTTGCTAAAAAAAAAAAAGTATCTGTATGACAAGTAATTGGCTTTTTTCAAACAAAATTTGCAGACAATGGCTTGTTCTTTTTCTTGCAATGAGTGAAACTTTGTTGAACTTCTGTTTAAGAGCACTAATTGTTGTCTACGTTTGCGTAGCACAACGCGCCGGTCCCACAGGGTGGGCGAGGAGCGATCCAGTTCGTAACCCAGTACCAGCACTCTAACGGAAAGAAGAGGATACGGGTCACCACCATCGCCAGGAAGTAAGGCTTGTACTTTGTTCAATTTCTGTCCTAAATCTGCTCTTTATGGTCTGTTTGGTATGTTCCCTGACAAACCAGCTTCTCTTGTTGGAAAGAATTTTAATGAAGGAATTGATTAAATAAAGGAATTTAAACTAGAATGGTTGTTGTTCTCAAAGGAGATATTTGCATGCCTTCTGCTTTGTTTGCTTTCAAGAACTATGTGAACCACGTGCGTCATCACACTGCACCCATGCTCACCTGTGCCTTTTTTTTCCCCTCTGTTTTATATTCCTTCTCCACCACAATTGCTTCCCCATTCTTCCTTTGTGAACTATTCAAGTTGGGCAGACGCCCAGTCTCAAATTCAGCTCATCGAGTCCTCGTTCGACCAGGAAGCAGGCGCCGTGCTCATGGCCCGCCTGGGTGTCTTCAGGGTGGAGTCGGAGGAGGGCCCCGATGTTCTGCGGTGGCTCGACAGGCAGCTTATCCGCCTTGTAAGTCCAAATGCAAATATTTAAATTCAGTTTCAGATTTCAACAAAAGTAGCGTTTCTGTGAAAAAGGAAAAAAGAATAATATTGATGTCACTGATCAAGTCAGCTGTTGGTGTTTTTAAGTCATAGAGATAATAAAATAAGATTTATCGTGGTATTATTCCTAATTAATCAAATACTTTGTTTCATTTCATTTTTTCAGTGTCAGAAGTTTGGCCAGTTCAATAAAGATGATCCAACTTCCTTTAGACTGTCCGAATCCCTGTCTCTTTACCCACAGGTAAAGGTTTTATGCTGTTAACATCTTACCTGAAATAGAAATCTTCTTTATGTCCTTGTTCAGTTTAAATCAAGGTTAGTTGGTCCCCATGGTGAAAGATAACAGCTAGTCTGACTTAAAAACAACTACATTTACCAAAGCCTCACAGAGGAATCATCTTCCAGTGTAAAGCATGATCTGCACAGGTTGCATGTTTAGTGTTGGTGGTCAGGGAAATTTCCTGATATAAAAGATTGGAAATACCTTAGGTTTCCTTGCATTTCCTTGGTAAATGATCATCAACACTTCTGTAAAAAGCTTATTGATACAGACGCGATGACAGGTTAAAGGTTAATTAAAATGATTTTCATTAATGGACACAGAACTTTACTCTATGCCCTTCTCAGACTACCCACTCAGTTAGTTGGTCCAACTAATCAGAATTTATAATAAGTCTAACCTAAAAATACACTCTTACTTTGAACAAATTTTTCCTTTAGTTAAAAATAAAATGAAAGTTTTCAATTAATATTAAGGAACGCAAATAAATAATTTTATTAAAGTTTGTTTTATTAGTGTTTTACTCACCACCGTTTTCCTTCCTGCTCTCTATAGTTTATGTTCCACCTCCGTCGGTCACCGTTCCTTCAGATGTTCAACAACAGCCCAGATGAGTCGTCCTACTACAGGCACCAATTTGTTAGGCAGGACCTGACTCAGTCTCTGATCATGGTTCAGCCAATCCTCTACTCGTACTCCTTCCACGGACCACCAGAGGTCAGCCTCCTTCCCTTCAAACCGTCTTTGCTGATCCAAAGTGTTCTCACAGCAAAGTGTTGTGAAACTTACAGTATGTTGCTTTGTTTTTCTTAGCCTGTGCTCCTGGACAGCAGCAGCATCCTGCCAGATCATATCCTGCTGATGGACACCTTCTTCCAGCTGGTTATCTACCATGGAGAGGTAAGGCAAATGCTTCATTCTCAAAACTTTAATGTTTTACTCTGGATGAAGTAAATAATGCAGTTTATATATAGAATTCATATTCATCCCATTTGTTTTCAGACTGTTGCTCAGTGGAGGAAGGCAGGCTACCAGGAAATGCCAGAGTATGAGAACTTCAAACAGTTGCTTCATGCTCCGCTGGATGATGCTCAGGAGATCTTGCAGACACGTTTTCCGATGCCACGCTATATCGATACTGAACACGGAGGCTCACAGGCTCGATTCCTGCTGTCTAAAGTCAATCCGTCGCAAACGCACAACAACCTCTATGCATGGGGACAGGTACATGCTTTTTCTTATTTTTATTATTTGCTAATTTGCTAATTTGTTTTTAATGGGTTTTTTCCCTAAGTAACATAATTAAATGCATTGCCTTGAAAAAGTGTTAACATTTTGTTATTTTTCATATTTTAGTTTTTTTTTAATGTGTTTTTATTTACAATTTGTTTCAAAAACAGGGTAAATTTAATACATCAAAATTGGAGGATGTTTTGTCAATTTCCAGTTTTGGTGTGACATTAATTGGGCCACTCTAATATGTAAATATGCTTTGATCCAAACCATAATGTTGTAATGTAGTGCTGTCTGATTTCTGCAATGTGGAAATTCCCCACAATTACAAGTTTAACAGACATTCTTCCTGGGTTGTCCTCTATATAGTTGACTGATCTAAAACCAGATAAATTTAGTCAGTTTAACTTGTCAGATTTTTCTTTGTAGTAAATCTAATCTGGGGGGTTTTCTGATGGGACCCAAAGGAAATACGTTTAAGTCTTGCATACTTTTGGATTGAGATTATTCCAATGTTCTGCAGAGCCACAGTAGTCGCAGATAAAATGTTCTACAAGACTTCATTTCCTTTTTTCATTAAAACAAATAATCCAAAAATCCTCCAGATTTCCTGTCTAAAAGTCAGATCTGATAATTCTGAAGACTCCAACTGTTGTCAAACACGGATCCTGACTTGGTTAACCTTTTATTTGAAACTGGGAAGATTGAAATCTAAAAACTCTTTTGTTTCCTGCATCAAGGAACGGATAAACCCTTAACCTGTTTAAACCTTATCACATTATCAGATTGAGGTCTCACTGTTTTATGCTGTAAACTTATCATTGGATCAGTTCTGCTATGAAAAGGGACTATTTGGAAAACAGATGAATGTTAACTATTTTTTTTCCCCCTGTTGCTTCAGGAGTCAGGGGCACCAATCCTGACTGATGATGTCAGCCTCCAGGTATTCATGGACCACTTAAAGAAACTGGCCGTCTCCAGCTCTGCGTAGACGTCTGTCTCGGCACAACATGGAGGAACATGACCTTCAGCGACCAGAATCCATTAACATTTCCAACGAAAAGAAAGTTTCAAAGAGGCCATCCCTCAAACTCTGCCTTATGTCTTTGTCTTGACTCGTTACTTGTAATGATAAAAGAAGTGAAAAAGGGGCCAACTGTGAATTCCTGAAAATACATGCAGAGTCATTTTCAACTAAGAAATTATTATTCTTTCTAAGGGACTCAGTGAAAGCCTCTACTAATTCTATATCTGTATTATATTTGTTCTTTCCATCGACAGGCAGAGTGACTGTGTATTAAGTGCATCAGACTGGGTTAACGCTGCTGTTAAAAATATGCCTGTATATGTGTGCTTTTGCTTTGTCCATAGCTTAAGATTAAATGTGTAGACTTTTTCCAGAAAAAAAAATAAATTATAGCAGAATATCCAATGCTTGCCTAAACGCTGCTTGTTTGGGTAACAACTGTTGGTTTGCCAAGAAATCTCTCAGATACGAGAGGCTCTTCAGGGATTACACCTCTTGACTGTGTCAAAGGAATTTTCTTCCCTGTATAATGAGGATCCATGTTCACAGGATGGAAGTAAATCCCGGGACCTCAGCTGACTGTTTCCAATAAAGAACATTCATCCGTCTTTACTCTAAATGTATGGGATGTCTGTATAGTTTGAAAATGACTGGTAGACCATCTGGTATTTTGCACCCAGTGGTGCGTCAAGCGTCTTTGTGATCAAACTGTAAAGACTGAGGCTGATTGAGATCTTTTCAGGAATCTTAAAGCTCTTTTAAGTTTTTATTTTCCATCCTTTGGCAGGGGCAGTACAGTGCTGACCAGATGTTTACACACACTCAACATGGGCTTTAATAAAGTCTGTGTCAGGTTTATCTGTACAACAAGGCAGTTCAAACTGCTTTACACCTAGGGGAAAAAACATTACAGCAAAGAGGCTAAATAAAAGTAATATACATATGAAATCATGACTAGAATCGATTTATGTTCCGGTTGAACAAAGGGTTTGTCTGGATTTAAAGGAATTTGCTGTTTCAGCATTTTTGCAGTTTTCTACAATTATTGGAACATTAAAAAAAGACTAGAGGGCTGCACAGTGCTGCTGTTGGTAGCACTGGTGTCTTGCTGCAATTCCCTGGGTCTTTCTGCAAGGAGTTTACATATTCTTGTGCATGCATGAGTTCTCTCTGGGTACTCCTACTTCCTCCCAAAGTCCAAAAACATGACTGTTAGGCTGATTGGGTACTCTGAATTGTCCTTACACATGAGTGGTTGTTGGTCCTGTCCGTCTTTGTGTTGCTCTGCGATGGACTGGCGACCAGTCCAGGGTACATCCCTGCCTCTCACCTGATATTTGATGGAAATAGGCACCAGCAGACCCCTGCGACCCCTTAAGGTTAATTGGGTTTGAAAATAGATTTTTGGATAAATTTAGAAGAGACTTAAACCAAAAGACCTTAAGTCTCTTAAAGGAGGCAACAGCAAATGTGTTTTGGTATTAAGTCATTCATTGATTCATAAATGAAAGTATTTTACATTCCTTGAGCTACATAAAGCCAGTAATTTAAAATATAAAAAATCAAAATAAACTATCAATCCTAGAGGTAACTGTCATGTTATTTAATATCTCTAAAGACTTGTTATGGATACTGATGGCTGTGGCCAGAAAGGATTTTATGTGCCAATAGGTATTGCAGCAAATCTGAAGAACCCTCTGACAGGAGATGCTTGTAGTAAAGTAGATTGAGGATGATCAAGGTTTTCCAAAATTCTATTGATTTCATGAAGAATTCTTCCATGCACTCTCTAGAGTTTCTTCCATCTTTACCGCAGCCGCAGTATTCAATTTGACAAAAGAGAAAGGCATGGATTCTTTTCTCAAGATCTTGCTGTGACATTAGTGCATTAGTCCAACAATGTTTGTTCATGTGATAAAAGGCTGATTTTGTAATTGTCTTCATTTGTCTCTGAATGTTCAAGTCTGAGTCCTTTGTTACACCCAGATTTCAGGCTTTATCAGTACTCTCTAGCTAAAGCTGTGTTTAGCACTTAAAAGGGTGACTTGAATTTTTATTTTTTTTACCTGGAATGAAAACAAAATTTCACATATTTCATGTCTGGGACACATGAACCTGCCTCCTTTCAAAACAGTATGGTGGCTTGACAATAATTTTTTATGATGTTACAGAAGAAAGCACGAGGTGTGAGGCCTTGACTGAACTTTCCCAAAATGTAAAAAAGACATAGTCTGTTCTATATTTCAATTTTAGACTTTAAAATAAGTGAAAATTGCAAACATTTGTTTTCCTCATCAATGTA
The DNA here is from genome assembly GCA_032876305.1 of Orestias chungarensis. Lineage (NCBI taxonomy): Eukaryota > Metazoa > Chordata > Actinopteri > Cyprinodontiformes > Cyprinodontidae > Orestias > Orestias chungarensis. The sequence continues at coordinate 2,214,059 of JAVLVB010001002.1, read as the reverse complement.
AGACAGTGAGGAAAAACATTGAATGTAGATATCTGATTTCAGACGTAACTCCGTCTTGCAAACATGTATTCAACAAATCAAAACAAAGTAACAAAGTAAAATCAAGACAACGTGAAACTCTGCTGACCTTTTTTTTTGGGGGGGTAAATAATCAAATACCACATGTGAGAAACGGCTTTACTCTGACGGGTATTATTTGGAAATATGAAGGATTGCGCGAGCAAAATAAAGGGACACACGGCATGTTGTCACAACACAACGTGACATGTTCTCCATGCAGATTGGAGAGTGACAGCTATCCCCAAACAATTGTCTTTTCCCCCCAATCATCCGTCACCGCGGACATGAAGACACACAAACACAATGATAAAACCACTCAGTCAACATCTACTGTCACTGTAAGCTGATTTTAGAGTAGACAGTATGATTTCGAGGATCAGTGAATAGCAGATTATAAACAGTAATCCTCAAGGGCAACGTGTTAAGAGGAAAATTCTACTCTTATCAGCTTTGAGCAGAAGTTGCCACTGAAACACAAATGAATTTTGTGTTTCTCACAAGCCAAAGCCTTTAATGTGCCTCGCTCTAAAGCTGCACACGCATGTAAAGCATTGTATGGTAAATCAAAATGCTGAAACAGTCACTTATCTCTTCTGACATTGATACTCATGCAAAATACAAAAAAAAAAAACAGGATAAGTTTACAAACTTTTCAATTACCAGTGAAGCTGTTACAGGGGATTTGCGGCCCCACTGCACATTGATATGATGTGATCTCATGAGGAGGAAATAAATGTGTTTTTGTTTAATCTCTGCATTTACATGTTTGGCCTTCTTCACGCATGTGAAAGCTACGGCTTTGCGCACTTGGAGATTTAGATTGACGTTAAAATTTATATTTCCTTTTTTGTCCTCTCCCTTTCGGTTGCTGACTTAGGCAAAGCTGCAAAGAAATGTGTCATGACTTTGTTTACTGAAAAAAAAAAGAAATAAAATAGAAAAGGAATTAATCTAAGGGATCAGTTGAAATCCAGTAGCCACAGAAATCTATTTTGGGTTCTGGCTCTTGTAACTTATGTAACTTATGTAAGACTTCAGTAGAAAATATGCTGCTCACTTTATATAAATGATCAGACGAGGCTAAATATAGAATGATTTGTTGTGTCTTAATTGAAGTATGAGAGTTAAATTGTTCATGTTCAGGTAACTTTACAACAATACATATTTGTCTTCACAATGAACCGAATATTAGACTGCAGAGTGTCGGAAGTGCCACAATACAACAAATATGTGGTCAAATAAAAGAAGATAAATAATGATTACATTAAAATTGGAAGTGGACACATTAAAAAATGACATACAATAAAATGTTCCAATTTGTACATATTTAAAAAGTGAATGACAAATGTCAATAATTTAATAAATACACAAAGTGTTAAATGTAAAAATTTTAAATACATTTTCTAATTAACTGAAAGTGAACTCATAGATAATTTTGGGTACTAAATAAATTGTTGTTTCTGTTTTGTTGCTTCAGTTTTGTAATCAAAACATTTTAACTGTTGAGTGTAAATATTGATTAAGTAAATAATGACTACTCAGATATTCAGAAAACACATAATAAAAACCTGATATAAACCCATATACAATATGTAACATATGCGGTTGTTTTTTGCTGAAAAAATAAATATCATTAGAAGCCATAGTTCCCTAGGAGATAGAAACTGATTGTTCCCCAGGGTTTCCCTAAATTTTGCTGCATTCATTTACATTTACAAGCCTCCCAGGGATCTGCTGCAAAAAAACATCTCCGCAACATAATGCTGCCAACACCATGCTTTCAGAGGAATTATTGTGTGTTTGTGGTGATGTGCAGGATTTAAAACCTGGCAAACACTGCATCTTTTGTGCCTGCCAAAAAGCTCCATTCAGGTCTTATCAGACCAAATAACTTTCTTCCACATGACCATGGAGCCTCTCACATTCTTTTTGGCAAACTCCAGTCATTCCTTTGTATGAGTTTTCCTTAACAGTTTCTTGTTGCCATAAAGGTTTGACTGCTGAAGAACCCGGGCAACAATTGTAGAGCCTCTAGTATCTGTGGCTTAAAGCTTTCTTATATCCATCGCCTGACTTTTACTTTTAAATAACCTTTTTTTTTGTCTTATTGATAGCCAGAAATACAAATTCACCATTGAATGCACCTTTTAGAGACAGGTGTCTTACGCTACCATCATTTCACTGATTGTGAGACTTCTGCTCCCAATTTACTGGTTCTCAGCTGAATTACATCATTCAGTTAAAAGCAAGTTATTATTTAGGCAATAACTTATTTTGTCATTTTTGTAAATAGTTTTACTTAGTTGCTATTGTATTGAAAAATTTATTTCTCTTGGATATTTCTTGGCCAAAAAAGACACTTTTTTTATTCACCATGACTTATTTCTGAAAACATTTAAAAGAGTAAAACATCAAGGGGGGTTAAAAATTGTATAGGCATTGTCATTTAGATTGCATTTTGCAGTTGGGTTGGAACTACAATGGCATCTCCAAGAGAAAGGTGATGTTGAGGTAATGGATGGGCAGTACTGTGTCTGGCTATATCAAGTTATACAAAATATGCAAACAAGCTTCCAAAGGGAAGTCCATTCCACACAACTAATTTCTGTAAAACATTAAAGGAACTCTCATACTTTTATGGCCCCAAAACAGCACGTTTTCATGCCTGATGCTTTCTGGAATCAATATTTATGTAAAGCCTCAGTTTCTTATTAAAATTATAATCCTGCATTAAATACCCAACCAAATAGTTACTTGGTTTTGTCTTAATCTGTGTTTTTGTTGCTCTACACAACAAAACACTTGATTTATAATCTTCACTTTTTTTCCCTATGCAATGTTTTGAAAATATTACAGAAAGCCTTCCTCATCTGTCTGTGACGTGTGCATGACGTTACTTTATCTGGTTTCTATTCCTTACACAGGATCAGTGGACGCATCAACATTTATTACACCACACTCCGAGAAACAACTTCAGCTGTGTCAATTGAAGAGCTAAGATTAACTTCCCGGTATTGCCAGAAACTCAGGAGACAACCTTTGACCACTCACTTGAACGTCATAAGCTATGTTTATTTAAGGCTGCAGATATGGTGGTCTTAAAGAAAAAAGAAAAAAAAAAAGAATCTGATATGGCATAAGGCTCTCGTCAGCTGGTGGCAGCAACTACTGGGTCATTCAAAGAGTCCAACTAAACAGTGAGTAGGTCTAAGGCAGGGGTGTCAAACTCAATTTCACAGGGGGCCAAAATTCACAACACACTTGAGTTCAACAGAATTAACATTTATTGAACACACTAAAACTTAAAATGTAGCTTATTTAACATTAATATAAATAAAAACCAAAATAAATCAACCTAAACCTTAAATAACTTTACAATGATATTATGCTCTCCATAAAAAGATATATCAAACCTAAATTACACAAGTTAGGGAAAAAGTAAACATGAAAAGAACACGGACTCACTCACGGTGTCAGACTCACGGCCCTCGGGCCGTGGGTCTGACACATATTGTCTAAGGTGCATCCAGAAAGTATTCACACTGTTTCACCTTTTTCACAGTTTTTGTTATGTTGTTATATGATAATGTGATTAATAATGTTCTAAAATTAGAATCCAAACAAATCAAATGTATATAAGGATTCACAGTGTTACCTGTAAAGCTAAAAACGGAGTTGTTTCCGCCTGATTACCTTTGAGATGTTACAGCTTAAATGGAGTCAACCTGTTGAAAATAAGCTTAATTAGACTTGACATGGAAAGGTACACACCTTTCTATTTAACACAGTGTTTGTAAAAGCACAAACATCAAGCATGAAATCAAAGGAATTGTCTGTAAACCAGCAAAGACAGAGTTGCCTTGAGATAACTGGGGAAGGATAAAGAAATACGTCTGCTTAGGAGGTCCTATTTAGGACTTTTGCCTCTATCATTGGACTCATCCTGGGGACGGCAGAAAGTCTAAACTAACCTGTCTTGGAAAAGAACCTTTGTCATGGACGTGTCCAAGAACCCTGATGGCAAAGAATGAGAGCCTTTGATTGGAAAAACTGCCTTTTATGGTGTGAAATTCCTACAATTTGTGAATGTTTATTATGTGCAGTGAGGTAAATATTGGAAATTATTTGAAAATGACAAAAAAAAATTATTCTACTTTCATGTGAAGAATGCTGTCTATGTGTGTTGCTGTCTATGCTTAGTTTGACTGTATTTGGTGACATTTGTTGTCGTACATGTATACCTGTGGAATTGCATTATTAAATCATAAAATATAAAATTATTTACTTTGGTTTAGCCATGAAGAAACAGAAAGCCATTTTAGAGATATTAGTTTGAATATTTAAATTGAAATGTTTAATAGAACGGATTTAAAAACATTTAGTCTGCAAGCACTTTATGAGGTTTAAGCAACGTAACACTCAGGAATCACCAAAGTCAAACAGTGGCATTGTAATTTGATCCTGCTGAGTGTTACATTCTAATTCACATTGAATACCTCTTACAGATTCATTTCCTCCAAGGCTTTCTCTCCCCTTATCCTCCTTCTCCTTATCTTTTTTTCTCTGTACGTCTCTGGTCTGAATCTAATTTCCCTTCATTCTTGTAAATTCGGGATTATGTCGATGTTATCTATAGGCAAACACGCATCTGCCCTGGGATTAATTACCACAGAGTATTGTGCTCATGATTACGTTCAGTTTGAAAAGCCTGAATGGGCATCTCTAACAGTAACGCGTTAAAAGCTTTGGTAGCTTTGTTTTAAAAAACGTTGTCATGATAAAAGCGCCGCACTGCCAACACCCACGGTGTGGGAAAGCAATTTTCCCACTGCAGACTTTTTTTTCCTCTTTTATTTCAAGTACACAAGATCTAGCAAGTACATCTGTTTCAGTTTGGGAATTTTCCTTCTTGCATAACAAACCAAAAAAAAAGTCATCCTTCCTCGAAAAGAGACTAAAAGTGGATGCAACCCTGTTTTATTTGAACCAACTCTCAGCTTCATGCCAACAGGTTTTGATAGAAATATCCTTTACCTTCACACGGTGGGGAAAATCCATTCGGGAACTATTCGTTTTATTTCACTGCACACAAATGCATCATAACCACACATAAAAACATATGATGTTGTAGAAAAAGTAATGAACAAATCATTAACTGTTTAAGAAGGAAACAACAGTTTTGTGAAGGTTCAACAGCAAGCGGGACAAACATTTTGAACTTATGGTTGTAGCTACAGTTGAATGATCAGGGACAAAGTAGATTCATGAGTTAGAATGGCCTAGTCAAAGCATAGAACTATCCCTGGCAAGCCTTGATTAAACCTGTTTAGAGGAACAGAGAGGAAAATCTGTATAAACATGCAGTCTAAGGTTTAGAGGCATGCATGCCTGTGATGGATGGAGGGAGAGGAAGCCACATTAGGGAAGCGCGAGGAGAAAATCCTGCGCTGGTGCAAACGAGCAACAAATCCTCTGGCAACGTGACGTCCTCGCGGGCTCGTGGAGAAGCGCGCGTGAAGCAGAAAGAACGAGGGAGTTCGTTTCTCGCCTCTGAGCGCCGCGTAGGAGATGCAGTCTGTCTGCGGCCAGGTTTGCTGGTGTTTTTAGTCCTTATTTTTTTGGTAACTTTTTGGGTCCAATGGGATCTTCTGCTCACCTGATGCGCTCGCGCGTCTCCTCGACTTCGCGCACGTTGCCGCGCGCGCGCCGCTGAGGCCCGCCCGAGGCTCGCGCGCCCTTCCAATCTCGAGGACGATGAAGACGCGGACGCTGCTGTCGGTGGGCCTGAACCTCTTCGCCCTGGTCTTCGCCATCACCGCCTTCGTCACCACTTACTGGTGCGTGGGGACGCAGCGGGTGCCCAAGCCGAAGTGCAGCAAGCTGCGCACGCACCAGTGCATCGACTACGGGGTGAACGAGACCGACCCCAACAAGGTGGTGTACAGCTGGGAGACCGGAGACGACAGGTTCCTTTTCAGACAGTTTCACACCGGCATCTGGTTCTCGTGCGAGGAGAACATACACGACGAAAGTAAGGAGTGATTACAATCACAGCGTCATCAACAAAGTATCTTTTCTGGAAGATGCAATGAAATGGAATGAAGTACTTCACATGCATTTGTGTCTTCAGCCAGGATCATTCTTAGGATAATGATCATTTATCTATGGCTTTGAACAAATGTATTGTATATCAGTATTTAAAGGTCCTGTCAGGAACTTTGTCCAGTATAAAGCCCTGTAAAAAAAACAACAACAAATGAAATGTTCACGTTTTGCTTTATGTCATCTTTTGAACTGGTTACTTTTAATAAATACTAATTCATAATTGAACTCACATCATAGATGTTAAGGACATCACATGCTTCCTCAAATTGACAGAAAAAACACCTTTAACCTATTCTAATTTTTATTACTTTGTGTCAGTTTTTTTATTTATTTAGACGTTTCAAAATATAGAGTATATTATTTAAGCTTAAATGATGGATTATTCTACTTGATAAAGGTTGGGTAAACCATTACAGGGGCTGATCAGCACTTGACACACCATAGGCCTTCTCGCTTTTGTTTCAGTGTTATTCATTTAGTTTGTACGTTTGCTTATTTGTCTATAAGATGGTGAACAGATTGAAATTAAATTAGGCTTTTCCAGTCAAACAGTTTCACGCTGGCATTTGCCTGGATTGAACTTTTGTTTAAGTACAAAGTAGATTTGAATAACAAACTGTTCTGTTTGATTACTAGGATCAGCTGGGATGTACGGATGATTGGACTGAAGTAATTTTTATTTTGAACAGCTTCGAGTCTTAGGTTATGAATTAGTGCTATAAATAAAGCGAATTGACTCCATTGTGCCACATTTACTCAGCTGATCTCACAATTAAAAATGTTTATTCACTCAAATACTGATAAGTGGGCAATTTGGGGTCTGCCTTTCCCAGAGGCGTATTGACAAGTTTCAGAAGCTGAATTCGATGAGATAGCTTTCTGATTGTAACATGACTACTCTTTCAGTAAAGTCACTGTTGCTCTAAAATTTCAGTTATTGGATATAAAGTTTCCAGAATTTAAAAGTTGTAATCCAGGCCTTTACAACAAGTGATGATTGGGATTTTAAACTACCAGCCCTTCTGACTTTATGTTCATTTTTAGGGCTGCCTTTTGGCTTTTCTGCAATGCCATATATTTATGTTTTGTTTAATTATTTATTTATATTTATTTTTTATTGACTTACAAACCAAATACGATAACGTGAAACATAGTTTTGAAAGAGAGAAACTCTTTAATGTCAGGCCAGAATGTATGATGTCTTCCTTGCGTCCGCATACAGACATGTTTTCGTCTGAGCAGCTCAAGTTAATGAGGATTACGCAACACGGGCCTTGATGAGTTTTTCTTCAAAACAGCTGTTGCCGCCCTTGGCGCTACCTGATTAAACAGTTCCACTTACAGCAAATCCAGCGACATGCGAGGCCTGATTGATGACAGAAGGAATCTGCTCTTATAAACGTGCAGAAATCCACAGTGTCAAAGGTCATTTTTCTATCCTGCTTGTTGAACTGCCACAGAGATGTCACAGTTTCTAAGATCTGTGATTGGTTTTACACTCCCTGTGTGTTTTTTTTTTGTAACGGATTGAACAGCTCTGCCAGAGCACCATCTGGTGACACTGAATAGGTCAGAAAAAGGACCATCTTTGGCATTTGTCTTATCGTCAAGATGGAGTTTATTCTTTCTTGAACTTATGAACTTGGATTTTTTTTTTTCAATTTAAGAATTTAACAGGTCATACTCTCAATATATTGACCCAACCTGGATTTAAACGTGGAGATAAACAGGGATTAAAGACTTGACTGAACGCTATTTTTCTTTTTTTTTCTTTTGTGATCCATGATCTTTTTGTATTACCTCATTTACCAAAACTGAATTATATCTGCTTGTGGAAACTCCTTATATAACCCACAGTGTAATTGTGACGTTATGCTTTTCTTTCTGTTTTGAAGGTGAAAGATGTCGAAGTTTCATCGACTTAGCTCCTGCATCAGAGAAAGGTGACTGACTATTTACCTATGAAACAGGGTTTTTACAGAGTTTTATTTCATTACTCTTAAATATTTCAGATAATCAAATAAAATGTTATGTCAGACAAACATAATGTCAGTAAATATAAATTGCAGTTTTTATGTGATGATTTTAAATATTACGAGACAAACGTTTTCCAAACCAACCTGACTATGTTTGAGAAGTCTTCTCCTTCCTTGTTAAACAATAAACTTTTATTGGTTTAGTTCAACCAAACACACTCACACTATATTACTGTCAGACTTGTAGAAATAAAATAAAAAATCACCTTAATGGATCCTATCTGACAAAATAAGCACTAACATATATTGCAGTCAACGGTTGAAAATCAGTTTCTAAGTTAATAAAACAGAATTTAATTTGCAGTTGTGTTTGTGATGGTGTTGTTGGAAGAACACTATAATTGTGTTTTAAATATAGATTTAGTGGAATCTCATAGAGGCGACCGAGTTTGATTGGCTTAACTTAAAAGCAAGGCTGGCTCTGTCTTAAAGTACATTTTAATATTTGTCAAAGGACATGTTTTGGTTTGTTAGAATACTACAAACAATAAAATATTGAGCAGACTTAGATTATATTATCTTTTGTATGTGCAACAAAAAAAACTGATTAGATTTTCCAGATCCTTCAAGGTTTACTATCAACCTCTATGGCTTAGAAATTGGCTAAGGTTCGGGGTTAAAAGAGCTGTGGGACAAAAAATTTAACCATTTTAATTCTTGATATGTAAAACTTCTGATCAATAAGAAGCATTTTCCTTAATTTTACTTGCCGATGTTGTAAATCTTGCAGGAATGCTATGGTTGTCTCTGGTCTCTGAGATGTTGTACATTTTGCTGCTGATGGTGGGCTTCAGCCTCATGTGTATGGAGTTGGGCCACTCCACCAATGTAATTGATGGGCTCAAGCTCAATGCCTTCGCTGCTGTCTTCACAGTACTCTCAGGTAGCTTTCAGCATCTTTAAGTTAAATTAATATACAAAACACTACATTTATGTATTTTACTTCACCGTCTCCATTCTGAATCAAACTATTAAATATCTGAGAGGGTTTTATACCTTTTCTATACTCTAATAACAATCAGAAGGTGTAACACAAGCTCTAATGTTGCATTTTTTGTTTGTTCTCAGGTCTTCTTGGCATGGTGGCTCATGTGATGTACACTCAGGTGTTTCAGGTCACTGTCAGCCATGGACCACCTGATTGGAGGCCCTATAACTGGGATTATGGGTGGTCTTTCTGGTAAGACTCCCCTGGTCCGAGCCAAAAACAAAGATTTTATTTTAAACTTATTAGCTCTTGGTTTACCCTTCTCTATCATTAGTGCCTTTTAAGGAGGTCAAGTTTTCTTACGGTGGAATAATAATGGAATAATTTATAGCTTCTGATATAAATAATAACGTGTATGTTTAAATTCATTTAGTTAATTTTGTTAATGCCACACACACACACACACACACACACACACACACACACACACACACACACACACACACACACACACACACACACACACACACACACACACACA
>JAVLVB010001002.1:2180964-2204289 GCA_032876305.1 Orestias chungarensis | reverse complement strand
TTACATTTTCTCAAATACCATAATCCAAATCATTAAGAATAATTATTATCAAGTATCAAATAAAGACTGAAATTAATCAGCGTTCCAGTTCCTATTTATCAAATGGAAAGTATAAGCAACTTGATTAAAAGGACGCTCAGCAGTATGTTTCAGCAGTTTAGCAGTTTTTCTCTTGATTAGAGGAGCATTAATACTGAATTACTGAATTGTGCTTCTCCTTGTTCAGCTCTGGTTCTGCGTTTGCAGATTAGACTGGAACCACACTCAAAAAAAAAATATATACTGTATATACTGTACTTACTAAAAAATGTTGTGTCAAGTGGTTCCACAAAACTTATTTAAGGTATTTGTATGATTTACTCAATAGACTTAAGTACATTGTACAAAAGTGAGTTAGGTGACTTAAACTTAATGTGCTTACTGGTATTTTATGTATGAAACCTATGTTAAATGTATGTGATAGAGTTAAGTTCACAGAACTAACTGGATACACATTAAAGCAATAAAGAATTATTGAGTATAGTAACTTAATGTAGTGAAGTTAGTCCTAAGGGAGTTTCTTTAGTAAAAATTAAAGTCATGCTAAATAGAAAATCAACTGTCAACAGAAGGGAAAAACTGCTTCTCAGAACTGCACTTTATTAGGTTAAAATACATTTTTTTAAATAACAAATAGTAAACATTTAAGAGCTCTCAGGTCCACAAAAGCTTACTCTTGTTCAAATAGAAGCAAAAAAAATGGAACATTACGAAAACCTTTCCTTGCAAGAGACTACATAACCAACCACAACCACAAATTTTACCCATAAGGGTAAAGTAGCTATAATATTACTGCTTGACACAACTTAAAGTGCCGTAACAACAATCTGACAGGTGATGAAACAATGTTATATCTGCCGACCACTGTAAACTCTTAACAGAGTCTTATGGTCTCATGTCGTCGGTTTGCCACTACTGCTTTAGATTTCAATGTGAAACTTGTGACATTTAAGGTAAAACAGTAAGAGATGAAAGATTAACAGACAACCAAAACTGTTGCTCAAGTAAAAAAGCATCACAAAAACATTTCACAACACTAGTTACATAAAAAGCCATATTAAAGCAGTTTTTTTTTGAGTGCCTGGATTTTACTCGAAATCTTTTGTTTCAAGTTACATCAGGATCTTTTGGATAAATTTAAAAGTGTACTTGAAGTCAGTTGGATAAGGTTGTAGATGATGCCAAACAGTGAAAATGTCTTTGATGTCTCTAAGCAACTTCAAACCTTAAACTATGATGCCCACTTCTTCTTAAAAATCTGCCTGGGGTTTTTTCTGGATTTTCACTCTAAAAACAGATAAGGTGAAGAGACAAGATAATTGTAAAATAAAATAATAATATCTTTACCACACATAAATATATGGACAATATTGTTGGTACCCGTGTTTTAGTGGCCAAAAAGCTCACAATGGTCACTAAAATAACTTGAAATTGACAAAAGCAACTAAATAAAAACCTGCTGAAAATCAACCGTTTAAAATGAACAGTATCATTAAAGAACAAAACTAAAAAAACAGGCATGGACAAAAGTTAAACATCTTAAATAAAATGTAAATAATTTGGCCATTAACCAATCAGCTGCCTGGTATCAGAAAGCTTAGTCACAGTAGCAGGTCATGAGTCTTTCAACAAGATTACAACCCAAAACGCACAGCTATAAACACCCAAGAATGGCTGAGAGCAAAACAATGGAAAAAACATTGAACTGTCCCTCTATGCACCCGGATCTAAAACCTATTCCAACATCTGTGGAAACAACTGAAACATCTGGAGAAGGAAAACTTCAAACCTGTGACAACTGCAGCCGTTTGCCTTTGAGGAGTGGGTCAGAATACCTGTGGACAGGCGTAGACGTCTCTTTGACAGCTACATAACTTGTTTAATTCTAGTGATTACCTCAAAAGGTTGAGCAACAACATTTCAAGCTACACATAGCATTAGAGTTATGGGCAGGACTTTGCGGGCAGACCTCAAAAACAAAAAATCAATGTTAACTTTGTTTTCTTTTGGATTATGGGACAAATGTGCAGTATTTAAGAAGAAAATCCAAATAAGAATCATTACTAATTTTATTTTTGAGTAAAATAATGCAGCCACATTCTTAAAATGAAAAAGCATTTCTGTAAATGCATTTTCATTTTCAAATTTTATCTTTTTCCTTTAAATTTCAATTAAGTGAAGAATTGAGCAGTCTTACTAAAGAAATTCAGCTGTGATTGATTTGCTTTATTTTTTAACTTTAAGTAAAATTTAAGTAACAATGTTCTGGATCAGCTGTAGCTGTCGGACGTTTTAGGCAGACTTTTAAAGAGGCTTTTGCAGTAATCAGTTTCACTAAAGATATACAAATGGATCAGTTTCTCGAAATCTTGGTGAGACATTAGTTATTTGAGGTGACCCAAAATAATGGGTGGTTCACATGACTTCTTAGCGTGGGCAGGGGAATTTTGACTGTTTTGACCCCTAAACCCGAGGGAATTTGCTCAAGATTCACTTGATAACAAAGTATTAATCCCTCAATGCTTCCTATACGGGTCTTGGCGGAAAAACAATATACAAATTTGTTTGTGGTATCAATGACATAAATTGTGGCTTTTTGGATTTTTACTCCATACATTTAAAAATTGGCAGTTAAACTTAAATGCTTAATCATCAGACAAGCTTTCATTTGGCTCGAGCAATTTTTACTTTTAAGTCTGTTCTAAAGCAGCTAATGTGTTGCATTTGACCGTTTGGCACTACAACAGCCAAGCGTCTTGATCTGACTGAGGAAGCTCTCTCACAATTAGCGTTGTGAGTAGGTTTCAGAGGTGTTTCTACACTGCCTGCTTTCACTTTTAGTAAATTTCCTTGTATGGATACTTGTATAGTAAACGGAGTAATGTTTTGTCTAATCAGTTCTTTATGTTGCGTTCGTTTAACCTTTCCAAGCAGACTCGGATCTCGGGTATGACGTCACGTTTCCACTTTGAGCGTTTTATTAAACTTTCCGACGTCCGACTCGGAAGACATGAAAAACAACAGGAAAGCTGTTGTTGCGGTAGCAATAGCTGAGTACCAGGCGCTCCAGTTTTGTATTCCACATGCGATTTTCACTTAATTTCATTGTTTATCTTCTGCTAGCAATCCTAGAGACATTTAGCAACACCAGTTTTAAACAAGTTTTCGCCACAAACGCAGACCCCCATTCCCTCAGTTACGGACGCAGAAAAAGTCATATGAGTAATTGAAATCATCATTTAAACCAACATAATGGTCCAAACATAATGAAAATCAATGCTTACAAATGACACTGGCCGCAAACATCTTGAAATCCAAGTCCGAAATTTTACTCGGTTTCTTCGGAGTTTATCCGAGAAAGAAAGAAAAACTCGGACGTCCGAGCGTGTCACTAGGCTACGTTCTAGGACGTCCGAGTCGGATGGATAAACGCAATTACATGTTTTTTATAACATCATGGCTCAATAAGTTTGAAACAAGCAGCTCGTCATGAGCGATGGCTTTCCCATTTGGATCACCGAAGCTACGCCTAACTTCCACCAGCCCTGAAGGTCATTACAGAAGCATTTACAGCTCTCAGGTCTAAGGCTCATCACTACTTTGTTAATCATTCATTAGATAAACCTTCAAATCTGGTTAGGTTATTTAAATTCCAAAATACGTTTTTCATCTCCAATGGAGCACATATGTTACAGTGTTTGAGTTTTACACTATACAACAAACTAGAAAAACGATCCCTACTTTTTGGCATTTCATGACTCAATAGTTTGTAACACTTTCTTTTGTATCGAAGCTGTGTTTTTTTTCAGTCACAGCCCCCCCTCACTGAATCCACTACAATGCATCAACCATTGCTGATAGTATGTCCTTCTGGGCTAAAATCCAACGTCCAGCGATTTACTTAGGTCTGCATTGCTCAAGGTTTACCTATAATGCCTAGATGATCTCTTTGTGGCGTATAGTGCGAGCTCTTCTAGACATTTAGTCTATTTTTTACATTTACATTTATGCATTTAGCAGACATTTTTATCCAAAGCGACTTACAAAAAGAGGGTTTAACATTGAACTACGACGCAATTTACTCAGTTACCTGCAATATGGTAGGAGACGATCACACTCATTTACACAGGCCTAAGTACAGAAGGCCTAAGTACCATACATTGAATGCTAAATAATGTCGGGGGTGGGGGGGGTAACAAGTGCATTTAGATCTTTCAGGGCAAGAGATACACCTTTGTAAGAGCTGGGTCTTCAAGGATTTCTTGAAGGTGGAAAGAGAATCTGATGCTCTGATAGTGAACTTAAGGTCGTTTTACCAGCGAGGAAACGCAAATGAGAATAGTTTAGATTGACCTGCACGGGGCCCCTCAGTAGTTGGCGCTCCTTGGAGGAACGAAGCGGGCGGTCAGTGACATAAGGCTTTAAGTGGGTGTTGAGGTAGATGGGCGCTGATCCATCAAAGACTCTGTATGCCAGCATTAGTGATTTAAATTTGATGCGTGCAGCTAAAGGAGGCCAATGGAGTTCAGTGAAAAGGGGTGTGACATGCGTTCGTTTTGGCTGGTTGAAAACCAAGCAAGCTGCAGCATTCTGGATCATCTGTAGCGGTCTCACAGCACAGGCTGGAAGACCTGTTCGGTGCGTTGCAATAGTCAAGGCAGGAAATTACCAAGGTCTGAACTATGAGCTGTATCACATGTTGAGTAAGATCTTCCTGATGTTGAATAGAGTGAAGCGACACGATCGAGCGACAGAGGTAACCTGATCCGCAAAGGTCAGCTGATCATCGATTATGACGCCCAGGTTTCTTACAACCTTAGTGGGTGCCACAGATAGGGAGTCTAACCTGATGTTGATGTTGTAGTGAATTGTATCCTTGGCTGGGATGACTAGCAGTTCAGTTTTGGAGAGGTTCAGTTGGCGATCTTCATCCATTTAGATTTGTCAGAAAGACAGGCTGAGATTCGCTTCGGTAACGAGAGGTCGTCTAGAGGAAAGGACAGATAGAGCTGGGTATCATCTGCATAGCAGTGATAGGAGAAGCCATGCGAATGGATGATTGGGCCCAGCGAAGTAGTGTATATGGCAAAGAGGAGGGGACCTAACACTGAGCCTTGGGGCACCCCTGTGGAGAGGTGGTGTCGCGTCAATATTCGGCCTTGCCATGCCACCTTGAAGGATCATCCGGTGAGGTAGGATTCAAACCAGGAGTGTGCGCTGCCCTCAATGTCCATGTCTGCTAGCTTGGTAAATAGGATGCTGTGGTTTACAGTATCAACTGCAGCTGAGAGGTCCAGTAGGATGAGAACTGATGTTTGGCCTGTCGCTTTGGCTTCTTTCAGGGATTCCGTTACTGACAGGAGTGCCGTTTCCGTGGTGGGACCGCTCTTGAAGCCGGATTGGTTAGAAACAAGGAGGTCATGTTGGGAGTTTTTTACTTTTCCACCACCTCCTCCATGTATAAAGATCAGGAAGCGGCTCACGTTGCCAGAAACTAGTGATCAGCAAGTGCAGCACATTGTCTAATTTAAAATGCATTCGTCCTTTAATCTTCTCTTTGAAACAGTTCATATTATTCACAAACCAGTTTATAAATGTACTTCCTTTTGTGAAATCATACAGTTTAAACTCTTTGCAGTTCTTTTACAGAAAAAAAAATAAACTTCTGTTTCAGCTTCAACAAAATATCCAAATGATCATAATGAACATGCTATTAAGCTCACGTTCTTCTTTTGACTTGACTAAAACCAACATGGTCTATGGTCACACTAGCCAGACTCAATGTGTTTTTTAACACTAGCCTGTGTGGCTCAACTGCCATCTGTATGTGTGATGCTAGAAATACATTATATAATAATGCTGGGACTTTACAATAAAACAGTAATTATTAACTGAATAAGGCAATGTTTTGTACCGTATTACACTAGGTCAAATACTAAAAAAACCTTGACAGAAAAGCAAAAAGTTTTTGCAATAAACTGATCAAGCTTATTGGCTTGGAGTTGAAGACACCTGCTTTAAAAAACCCACTGACCACTGGATAATGGAGGCATTTTATTGATTTGATTTATGTAGAGGATTTAACAAATTTTACTAGGTCAGAAACTCTAGAAGACAGAAGTGGATGCATAAAGGACAGACTGGAAGAAAGACTATGTGATCTAGGTTGTAAGATAACGCCAGGGCTGCTACCAGTTGAGCACAGAAACGCCACAGTGGATTGTACTCTCACCAATGTTTTCCATGTGTAGACTTCTAATACAAGTCAGAGTTGTGTTATCTGCAGTAGTACTCATATCAGTCTGTAGCTGTTAATCATATTAGAAGTGGCCAAGAAGCTCTGTATGGATTCTTGTATAGTAAACTGAGTAATGTTCTGTCTAATCAGTTGTTTAGTTTTTGCAGTTTTACTTTACACTCTTAAGGTACTATAAAAAAAATGTATTTCTTGTTTTTTTGTTGCTGAGTAGCTCAATTCACATTAAAAGATAGTACACACATTAATTCAAATTCTCAGTATGGTTTACTTCAAAACTTTTGGGATGTGTGATAGATTGTCAGCAGTGATTTGTTTAAACACATTGATTGCGGAAGGTGGGATTCTTACCCAATCAATAAATCTGTTAGAATTGATTATTGCATTTGTCAAATCCATTTAAACCTTTCTTATACTGTTTGTGGGTTCCAATAGGTGTAGAAAGCACGGTGTACGTTCTGGTTTTCTTCCTTTAGTTCACAGCTGAATTATAACATCACATATTTTAATATCTCTGTTCTTTTTTTCTTTTCTTTTTCTTGTCAGCTTGGCATGGGCGTCTTTCACCTGCTGCATGGGCTCATCCGTCACCACCCTCAACTCCTACACGAAAACTGTTATTGAGTTTAGGCACAAGCGCAAGACATTTGAGCAGACCATCCGGGACGAGAATGCACGTGAGGCGTACGGATACTATCGGGAAAACTCCTTGCACTCCATCTCTAAATCTGTGGACATTTACTCCAGTCAGTCCCTAAAAAGCGGCAGGAGGACTCCCATACCTGCCGCCTCCTTGGACTTTGTTGACCTTGCAGCATCTCTTGAGGAAGAACAATGCTGAGATGTCGTTGATGTGTTCACCCGTGTGGTTTGCAGTTTTGCTCCATCTTGTACTCAACACTACCTAACTGAAGCAGCTTCAAGTCACACTTAGTTCAAGTTGGGGATGCTAGAAATGAACTTGAAAAAAAATAAAGGAAATACACATAAGGACCATGGATGAATTTGGATTTTATTTTGTGTAACTAAATACAATGTAAAATTAAAAGACATGTTGAGTTCACCCATAAAGTTAGAATTAGTGTCTTTTCATTTCTCAGTTTAAACCACCTGAAGGGTTAACTGGGTTTTCAGTGGGAAGAAAAAAGACGCATATTCACTGAAAAGGGTGTCAATTCACCATTTTTCATTTGGAGCTGAAACTGAGTTTATTTACTTGTAGGTTGTCCGCTATTATCATTATCAAAACCCAGAGGTTTTAAAAATGTGGATTTCCAAAAAAGTCTTCCATCATACCATTTTTGTAATTTTTCGGATTATTGAATACAGTGACAGTGTCAAGGCAGATTGCCTGTTAGCTAGCTAAAAGAAGTGTATTTTACTTAGATAAATAATCATTGTTTGGAAAATATCCTGAAAGCATGCACTTTCATGTTGTATAAACTAAAGGACCTGGTATTGCTGGCCCGAAGTCGACATGCAGTCAGTTAGGTGTTGGACATTTGTTGTCAAACACATCCTGGTCCAGGTCCAAAAGAGACACCGTGCTGAGCTATTGCGAAACAAATCTAGTTAATATCATTTTTTTTTTGTTTTTTTGCATCTAACTGTGGTTTACAATGATTTATGGACAATATCTGCTATTTCCATCCAGTTGTGTATGTGTTAGGGAATCTTTGAGGTCTGTCTGGAAGAATCATCCAGATGTAGATACTTCCTTATGGCCTCAGTAACAACATGGGATGAACATCAGGCTGTGACAATGAGAGACGTTTTCATCCCATTAGCCCTACCTAAAGGTTGACGCAAATCACTTTGCTCAAAGGATCCATTTTATGTTGAGTTTGAATTTTGTATCCATGCTTGTTTGAGTTCTTTCTGGGTACCCTTGCCTCCTCCCACAGTTTTTAGGTGGTTAGGTCTCTCTGAATTGCCTCCAGCTGTAAGTGTGGGTGAATGTGTGTAAGAACATGGTGGCCTGTCCTGTTTGTCTCTTTGTTAAAGACACATACTGCTGGAGGTTACCACCAGCAACTTTACAAGAAGGAAGCAGAAAAAAAAAATAACTGATGGATTTTTAATACATTGTTACCAAAACAGCAGAAATAAATTTTAAGACTCTCTAAATCAATAGATCCTTCAAAATTTTTGGATCATTGCTTCTTGAAAAAATATTAATCTTTCCCTTTCTTTACAAAAACATACAGCATTTCTTTAACTGTACATTTAATTTTTTTCTAATCTTTTTCACATTTTTAGAAATACAAAAGTTAAGTTGCTTAATTTCTTTTCAAGCATGTATTTGTAAAAAAAAAAAAAAAAAACTCCATGTATTGTATAACTATATAGGAAATAATACAAATTAGCAGGACTTGCAATTAAATAATATTTAATGTCAAAAAAATTAAATTAAATTTTACTCAGGCCCAACCCACATTTGATAGAAATAAAGCACTCAACTGTAAAATAAAGCGCTCAACTGTGATAATTCAGTTAAATTCATTTAAATAGGGTTTATGTGTTCATCCAAAACAGATTTTTTTCTTGTCTTTGTGATAATATTCATAACTAATATCAATGCAAGCCGTGTATATATAGTGGTTTTTAAACATTGCACTTAAAATGGCACATGATAAACCTCAATGTTCCTTTCTACACCATAACACATGATAAATACACTGTAACTGACACATACTAATACTACATACACATAAAATGAGGTGAACATGCAGTTCTTATTGCTTTGTTGCTTCATCTCCTATTAAATAAATGTAATTAGTCTAAGGAAACATCTGAATTCTTGTTAGTGATTTATTACTCAATATGTAATATTACCTTTAAAAATATATTCTGTTGTTGTTTTGTGGAAAGATGATGGCCTTTGTCAGTAACCATCATCGTATTCATTCTGTGCCTGTTGGCGGGCCAACATGGCCTGGATAAGAGCGCTGGAGCCGGAAGGAGCTGGGTTTTGCACCGTTGCACGCTCCCACTGATTTCTTTCCTCTTCTTCTGCTCTCTGCCTGCCTTGCATGACTTGAATCATTACACTTGATACCGGGGATAAGGAATCATATGTATTATATGAATCATCTTCCTCATAATTTTCAGGTCTTTGTCTGGCTAGCATGCCAGATCTGTGCACTGGGTTACTTTGATTAAAATCAGTTGTGCTCAAGTATTCATCCCTCTCGTCCGCCCTCCGTCTGGCAGCCATGCTTTGAGCCAGCGCGTCGAGGGACGGAGGATATTCATCAGGCATATTGTAGACATTTTCATCCCGTCTCTCAGCTTGCTGACGGGCCAGCATTGACTGCGACAAGGCATCGGGGGTAGAAATTTCAGCAGGAACTGAAACTCCTCGGGCATTGCGTATGTCCTCTTCTTCTAGCTGCCGGCGAGCAAGTAGAACCTGAACCACTGCATCTGAGTGTGACTGACTTCCAGAGGAGTGTTCAGCTGAACGAGGATTTTTGCGCTAAAGAGAAACAAGATATTAAGTACAAAATAAAATGTAAACAAGTATATGTAGTATATGATCGTATGCAAAACGTACAGCTGTCAGCTTGTTCTTTTTGTTATTAACTTTGGGACCAGACTTTTGCATTTTCTGCAGTTTATCTAACAGGTAGGACTTGTCTTTCCCCTCCTGATGAGTAAAAAAAATTAGAAAAAATGAAAATAAATATGAGGCAATTAGTGTAATATTAAACAATCTGAAAATAAGCGCTAAACAGATTTGGCAATAGTCAGACACACATTCTTCTGGACAATTTAAACCTACATTCAAAATCTGACGTTTGAGAAGAAAAATGAGCTCGTTGCGGCCCTGTATGAGCTGCCAAAAGACATATGTGATGACACTGGGGAGAAGAAACAGGACAAGGATTGTTTACACTACAACAATTATACTAACATCACAAATTATTATGCAGGGCCCTCTACTCTTAGACTATCTTGCAACAGAATCCATCCTTTTCAAATATTTGCACAATATATCATATTATTGCTACAATGCAAAGAAGTGGGTAATTGTGAAGCACAAGGACTATGTATCCATGTATTGACATTGCAAGATTGCAGAGCAACCATTGTCAGTGCTTCAGCAGTCATTAGGCTTAAGGCTGTGTATATCTTAGGCATGTCCCACCTGGGGGGAACACATGCATGCAAACAGAAATATGCAGAAAGAACCAAGGCCGAGATTTAAATTCTGCACCTTCTTGATGGAACAATTGTCCAACAATTCAGCTCTAAATAAAAAATAAAAAATAAAAAGAATTACATTTCTTTACAAAAGATTTGCACTGGTATTTCAATGCAACCACTTTCTTGCAGAAGTGACTAAAGTAGTCAATAAATTACACGTGTTTAATGTAATCTCATGATAAATACAGGTGTTGTGTTTAGTTCTCACAAGTTTGAGACACAACAGTAATGCATTAATGAGGATTATGCTGTTGGGATGCTCTTATTTTTTTCAAAAAGTCTTTTTTACTTCCCTTCAAAAAATCATACTTTTTGTGCACTTTTTTGGGGCAACTTACTTGAAACACAGTTTAAAACTGAATTAACCAACATGCAGCAAACAAACAACACGCAGTCTGTGACAGGTACTTACAGGATGATGAGCGTGACGAGGAAGTAGAAAAGTTCACTCCTGATGACATTCTGGTAGATCCACGCAACCCACTCAGAACCAGGAATTCTGTATACACGATCTATCCAATCGCCAATCACACTGAAAGTGCTGTTGAGTCCCCGGAAAGGGCCACACTGCTCTGATGGAGTCAAACTGGGTAAATGCAATAATACCATAATTGACACGGAACCATGTTATTAATGAATTTAGACGCCCTCAAGAAAGTCATGCTTATTTATTTACCTCCAGGTAGTGTATGCAACAATTGACAGTGCTCCCACGAAGAAAGGGAAGAAGAGGAGAAAGATGAAGATGGTTTTCATTTGAGCCGCCCTGCCTGATCGCCGTGGAGGCTGGCAATTCTGGGTCAAACTGACCTGAAGGGGGAGTGGATCACAGGAGTACATATTGACGAACATTAACATGTAAATACAAGAAATATACCTGGCTAATTTCCATATTTTGTCCGATTGCCAACTTGGTGACAAACACAAAAAAACACACCAAGAAAAACAGAAACAAAATAAACAAAATCAGTCTAAATATTTTCTTAACCGTGTATATGGTCTGATGTTTGAGAATATGCAGTCCAGATTCCTTGTGCACAAGTTAAATAGCCATCTAACTTTATAATTCACCTGCAGCCTTTCGCAACCTTGGGGAGTGAGCCATACATTCAGATATTGCATGTATTGAGCATAATAGAAAAGTCATACGTCTTAATGGCGTCATACTGGAAGTCACAGAGTATGTTGTTTAAGCATTTAACAAAAGATCTTCCCAGGATCATTTTACAAATTAAAGCCCAGCTCATATTACAGATTGATCATTCTCATAATTGAGAAATCAATACCCTCAAATGCATAAAATAAAAAAAAAATAAAAAAAGAGGAATCTGTTTTGTTTGAGTAATGAAAGGATTTAAATTAATTATTTACATAATAAACAAAGAGTAACATGAGACTCTAAAGGGTGAATAGGACAGAAGTGGTATTTGTGTCTCCCTGTTGTATCTGGGTATGTCTTCAAAATATATATCAGGTATCCGAGGCCCTTAAATCAACATTTACCTTTTTTAAGTAAAACAAGATGAAGAATTTTAGAATCTGGATGACGGGAAGAAGAGGAGCGAAGTAGATTCCAATCCTGACAAGAGAAATAGGGTCAACTTTTACTGAACCCCCATCTTTAATTAACAAAACAAATAAATAAAAAAAAACAGAATCTTTGTTTACCAGGCTAGAGTCTGGGCGTATATGATTTCCAAAACATTCCTGGCCACATCAAACTCTGGTACACCTAGACGTGGTTGTAATTTGGTCCCAATCACACTGTTAAGAAGAAATACATGGTGCAATCTTTATCCAAGAATATTTATCCTTGCTACAGTGACTGTTCTTCAAATTGAAGATAAAATATACTCACTTGCTAAGAAACTCTCCAAAGAAGGATCCCAGCATCAGAAAGATAAAATCGATAATGACCAAGCGATACAAAGCTTGGCCAACCATGGGCTCCCAGCACTAAGACAAAATAAGATGTAAAGATGCATAAACATAAAATACTGTACAAGGAATCAGTAGAATGGGTTGTCGACAGATACATACTGTGAATTTCTGGGGCAACGTATTGATCCAGTAATAGCACAAAACACCCAAAATGGACATCCTGAGTAGGACATTTCTATGTATGGGGGGGAAAAAATAAAAAGTATGTCATGGACTAGTGATAGTGGCAACTAGGTGTACATAGTAGCATTCCACCCAATGGTCTTGATCTCTTTAGAGAAAACTGTAACCGTTTAAATGCAAACCCACAGACTGTCCCTTTTATCTATAATGCTATTTCTTGTCGGTTCAAGATAGTAAAAGGTTTTCATCAATCTTTACTATGTCCATGCAGAGACTTATCTTTAAAGTTTAATAGGAGCATCTGTAATTAAATCATCTACAGTGTATATTTTACCAAACGAATAGCTTCACTTTGACAAAACGTAAGTTTGCTCAGACCTAAAACTCAACTAGTCTGCTATGGATTTAAAAGAACCTTCAACATTTATTGAAGTGCCAAAGGTGGTCAACATTTAACAAACTATTTTATGACCGATTTTATGTTTGCAAAGGCAAAAAAAAACTTGATCCATTTGCAATGAGTGATGCTGAAGCAACATCTTTCTTCTGCAATATCATCCAGTTCAACAGTACAGAGCCAGTGATGAATCACATCCAGAGCTTTGGCTTTGCATAACCTAATGCTCAATTGAAAGAAGCCCACCATCTCCCTAAGGGGCCAGGATTTACATTGTTTGGTATGTTGATATCCCCTATTGCTTGCGGTAGACCTTAGAACTAGACGATTCTCAAACAAAAATTAAACACAGTGAAGCTTTGGCAGATACTTACAGTTTCTCTACATAACTGAAGTAACAAAGACAATGTCTAAAAATGATTCTGACCACAACCACCTATAGAAGAAAGAATCCAGAAACCAAGGTTGAATTGGTTTGGCCACATCTGCAGAATGAACAATAATATTAGATTGCCACACAGATGCTTGTGGCCCAAGGGACCTGGACCCAGGTTAAATTATTTGTTATGTACCAAAAAAGATATTAGCCAAGAAAAATGGGGATGACAACAAGTCTAGATAATTTGAATTCATACAAGAAAGTAATATCATGCTCTTTAAAGGGTGGAAAAGGACTGTAGATATATTTTGACTGTCATAGAAGCCCAGAGCAGTTAAATGTTAAATGTTAGAAGTACAACTTCCCCAATCAGTCAGCAGCCAAACACAAAAGAAGAGGAATATGTAATTAACATGGAATATTATATTTGATGGTCCATGGACGCATTTTTTGTAAGTTTATATCAAAAGACCTTAACATAAAAAGGAAACAGACATTAATACTTTAAGCATAAATGCGTGTCATTTGTTAAGATTTTATCATATGCATTTGTAAAACCTCACCTGAACAGCAGGGCATAAATCTGTTTACGCTGATTTGAATAAATTTCAAACTTGTTGAAGAGGGAAAACAGGAGGGGAATGACCATGTTCATCAAGGAAACAACAAAGGGAACAAGGAGTGTCTCGGCTTCCTCAGGTAGAGTCCGAGTTTCACTGTCTATAGCCCGCTGTTGAGATAACAGAGAAACAAGACAATCCTCATTGACAAACATTTTCTTAATGATTAACACTTGAGATAAAGGCTATGAAACTTTATTTGTAGAATGTAAAAGACTGAAAAAGACCAGATGTTATTTAGAAGCTGTTACTTCTTTATTATTATAAGTTTTTTACAAAAACCATTAGCTTTTTGTACGTAATATAGTAACCATTAGCTGAAAGACCAAAAAATTGCATCGCATACCTCATCTTCGTACTTGCAGAGATAATAGATGCTAGCTCCAGCGCCAACAGCGACACTGGTGGAGAGAATCCAGGAACCGAAAAAAATACCATAGCGTTTCAGTTGTTCAGAAACTGTTTGTTGATCTCTGTGGGTATTTTCTGATAGCGACTCCTTTAGAAGCGTCAAGAAAACAAATAATACACTAATTACACGTGTTGTACTCTAACAACAAATTGCCTATTATACACAAATATATTAACAATACACAGGTTAATCTGAAGGCCAAAAAGGATTTGGAGGGCAGTGGCTGCTGACCTAGTAAAAGGTTGATCAAATCTCCAAACTGTGTGCATGGGCATCCGTTTATCCCTATCTGAGATTATTTTTCCACTCTGTGGCTGACTTGTTCCCAGTTATAAAACTAGGGGTGACTGTTTTGTAGTGAAATTTTTCAGTACTGGAATCTCACTTGGCATAATATCTTGACACAGCAATAACATATACTCAGCTCCTGAGCCTTTACATTTGCACACGTTTTTTAAAGCAGCCTGAATGTTGGCCCGGTGATGGATTTTAAACCTCTCTGATCATTGAAATTACTGTTATGCCTAAATTCAAAGATTTCGATTAGTAAAATAAATGCTTTTTAAATTAGAATCTTTTTATATTGCTATTGAACCCACTCATTTTAAAGCTAAAATCTTAACAGCCCTCCCACATATATAAAGAAAAAGTAGAAGTCACCTTTAGCTGGACTCTAAGGTTGTTCTTTCGCTGGTTCACAGCTCTCTCATTGGTTATACTGAAATCCCAGCTGCATAAAAGCTGCCATGCAATGTTTGAAGCTGGGTC
The DNA here is from genome assembly GCA_032876305.1 of Orestias chungarensis. Classification (NCBI taxonomy): domain Eukaryota; kingdom Metazoa; phylum Chordata; class Actinopteri; order Cyprinodontiformes; family Cyprinodontidae; genus Orestias; species Orestias chungarensis. The sequence continues at coordinate 2,189,145 of JAVLVB010001002.1, read as the reverse complement.
TGCCAGGGCATAGTTTTTCTTAAATGAGCTTGCCATGCTGCATTGGGTTGACAACAGACAGTGAACATTTGCTCATACCATGAAGAGAAGCTGGGAAGATCCGATGAAAGAACCAAGATAACCAAAAACAGCCTACCTGAATATCAGCACGATTCCACACAGAACCATGTAGACTGCAATGGTGAAGAAATAAGCCAGCTGCATGTCGTAATCCACCAAGCCCCTAAGCGTGTTATTGCTGTAGCTCCCGTAGTACATGATAGTATAGTTGAAGTAACCCTGAAGAAATCAAAATATGTGAACCCCACTTATGTTTGGAAGGTTGTGAACATACATTTTACTTGACAAATTAAAGCTGTATGTAAGCAGAGCTCCCACAGTGATTGGTTATTCTAATAAACTATGCTGAGTTAAAACCGGGGAGCAAAGGTTTGTTAGTATTATCAAATTCCCGAATTGCGTGTGAAAGCATGTTGAAGCACTTACTTTTGTGTGTTTTTTTTTTTTGTAAATGTTGTTGTTTTAAAAAACTTTAATTCCTCCGTTTTTAGCAGAAACGTTACTTTTTTGGAAAATATTCTTTTCAGTTTTGGATGTTGTGTGGCTTATGACACATAACCATGGCAACAAATTGGTTTACAACTGAAGCAGCTGATTACCAGGAAAAAGGTTGAATTAACACCTTAATTCCATCCACATATCCCTAAAGAGTTAAAAAGGAGGTGCAGCTGACCTAGAGCACAAGCAATGAGGTCAAAGAAAGAAGGAGGATCTTTAAACCGTTTCTTCCATCGATCATTGATGTGAAATCATTTGCAAACAAGATAGATGCCCTGGACTCTCTGGACGTTGGTATTATTCATAAAATGAAAAACATTACAAAAAAAAACTCTGAACATCCTCCTCAACAGACTGTTCTACAAAAACAGATTGTTTTCAGAAGCCTGTTCAAACTGTATCTATAGTAAAAAAAAAAAAAACTTACAGGAGATCATCCCTGCCCAGCACTCTAAGCATCTATACCAAATCTTTGAAGAAAACCTTGTTGAGTTACGACTAAAATAATATTTAGTATTAATAATATTCTTAGTATCAGTCTGGGATTCAGAGATTGACCCAGATGTTCATCATTTTCTAACAAGGTATTCACCTGATCAAAATCCTCTGAACCTCAGCTTTAGACATTGTTTAAAATTGGCAATGAAAGTTAGCTCTAACAGGATATTGAAGGCGGTTGATTGTGTTAACTTAGGTATGCACCGGACAATGAATGTGGTCACCTAAATTAACATGTAGTATAGGTGTTAGCTGTTTGATACAACTTGCTGAAGGGAAAACCAATTTCAAATATAAAGCATATAATGTCAGACACACTGACATGTCCTTGTAGAATCCACATTTTCATATTAGTTTAGAATAAATGTTTGTGTGTGACTCCTTAAAGAGATACCATAACAAGTTCAAGTGCTATAGTCCACTTACAGCTCCAGTCAGTAACTCCAGTCCTCTGAACGTTGTGTTTGAGGGTATGTCAGGTGTATGGTCATAAACAAGGAGCGGGATGGTAATGAAGCCAAAGTTGACCAGGAAGGAGAAAATGTTGAACAAGAGGAGCCATTTCAGAAGCACAAAATAGTTGAGGACACTGGAGCCAAATTTGCCTCCAATCTCTTTCATGATGCCCCGCCAAAGCTCAAAGGCCTGTTTGGTGGACTTTATACCATAACCAAACCTTCGTATAGACTAAAACAGAAGCAAACAACACAAAAACACATGTCAGTATACATCCTAATTTAATTGTTGCCTTCAGTTACGTTTGAAGGAGATACTAACCACTGAAATGTTTTTGGAGAGATCTGTTAAACGTGTGAACTGATGCGACCATTCTGCAGACTTTAAAGCCAATACTTTTCTCCTGTGAAAATAAATTGATAACATAAGAAAACAAAACTTTTTATATTCCACATATCCAATAAAATGTAAAATAGAAACACAGTGTGCCAGTCCGTAAGAAAACATTTTGGGCTTATGTTATCTTTTTTGTTTAAGAAATCTTAGACACAAATGAGTCAAAGGCGTTGAGACTCACTAATTGTGTTAGACTGTATTGTTACTCAGGAGATACTGTCACATGTATGTCACCCAATGCAGTACACACAAACGTCCAAGGTCTGGTCTTTAATTTTCTTAAACTTTTTTTTTGGTCATTCAAATGTTAGTTTTTTTTTCTTTTTGCCAGACCATTAGGTCTAGCTAATACAAGAGCTTGGCCCACAAAGACAGCATCCAAAATTCTCTTAAATATGGGAAGAACGTTACTTTTAAAAATCTAGTTTAAAGTTTATTCTACATGATAATATGTAGCTATATTAGGAAACACAGAAATAACCTATATTTTACTCCTAGCTGTGATAAACTCTAAACAGCCTTCTTTGTTAATAAAGTTACTACAGGTTCTATTAGTAGCCCCAGTCAAGGAATTGTATTATTTCCAAAGTAATAGTTTGTTTACATTTTGGACAGGCCTGGACATGTGCTGATTCAAGCAGGGGAACCATCCTGACATGCATGACTTTAAACTAGGACGTCTTAGTGCATTACCCACAGTAACCTTGGACACCGTGGTGTCAGCTCTTTTCGGGTCAATGACCAGTTGCTTCAGTGTAGTTGTGGGCTGATTTCTCACCTTTCTTTGGATCATTTATATGCCACGAGCCATGGAGAGTTTTTTTCTTGTTGGCAGAGGTTCAAATACTTAATTCCATCAGCAAAACACAAATAAATTATTTTGCAAAATTCTTTGTTTGAAGTTCCAAAAAAGCAAGTCATCTTGGACCAGAAACAATGGCCTATTAGTCAGAGTGACTTGGCCAAAAGATTCTATTACGATTCTATTAAATAAGTGAACCAACGGGACTAATTTGCTAATTTTTTTTCTGTATTGGTCATTCTGGTCCTGAATTTTGGTGGTTCCAGTTAGCTAAGAGAACTTAAATTTCTCTGTTGTTTCAGCTACACATTTAGAAGATGTAATAAGGGTGCTTTTAATTTGGCTTACCAGTTCATATTCCTTAGTCACTCACTAGAGCTTTAAGTACAAGGTCACAATAGAAATAATTGCGATAAAACAACTTTTACATAAGTGTCCATTATGGTTGCAAAAAGGTTTAATGATTACCTAAATGCATTGGAATGACGGAAGCAAGGGGTTGCTTATCACCTTTTACATGACTCTCAACCCACCTGATATGTTTCTTCTCCTCAAAACTCATCGGTAGCTCCCGAATCTTCCTGATTTGTTCCTTTGCGGACAAAGCAACAAGCTCTTTGACCAGGTTCTGTTCCTCTGTCAGACAGGATATAACAATACAAGCACAAACTCTTATATTTCAAAAGGCCACCCCTCAATATGCAGATCGAGTGTCACACTTTCCGTTCACTTTAACCAAACACCAGAAATGGGCTCTTACCGTTTTCCATCTCGCTCTTGATGGCATCTTCTGTGAAAGCTGCTTGGGCAGAATCGGCATTAGGAAACATACTCATCCGTCTCATTGCTATTCCTCTCCATCTCATTGTCATGTTGCCTGTGTAAAAAAAAAGGACAGATTTTTTCAGTTTTCATTGTCTTTATAGTGCTGAATTAAACACTATTTGTACATTTATTTATTGCTGCTCTACCATTTAAATACTTGTCTCTTTTTATCTGTTTTCTTAATTTACCTATGGACAATTTTTAGACATGTCCTTTGTTGAAAAGGCACTGACCAAGATCATTCATGCTATAGACAGATGTGCAGGAAGTCACAATGAGGCCATTTGTCTGGGAACTTATGTAGCTACTTCTTTGCATCCTTTCCTTTGGACCGAAATGTTTATTTCTGATTAAATGCCATGACAGTAAAGCAGTTTGCACCACCCTACATGTACATGTTACTATTCCAAATGGGTCACTACTTGCTGATAATATTACAAGGCAGGCCAGCCATGATAGTATATTTTTGAACAGTTTATCCTTCTGTCTGCTTGATTCTGTCTGGTTATCAGAGATAGTCAACCAATGTTTATTTCAATTTACCACATCTGCTGTGTCAAATCATTGCATTTCACTTTTCTTTCTTACAATTAGTGGAGCAGAAAATATGATGAATATCAAGACATTTTTGACTCTCTTTGTCCTCTGGGTTTGTTTCTAAGTTCGGTCTTTCCGTGAAACTTTTGAAGAAAAACCTTCTTTGAAAAAATGCGAAAAGTGACTAAAGTTAAACTAAACAAAGAAACACAATTTAATATAAGTTCTCTCAATTGAACTAGAGTTATGTATATTTCCCGGACCTGCACAACAGATGTCCTTTTGTGTCACCGTCTTTAAACATTATATAAAAAGTGCTCAAACAATCAGTAAACAATCTCTGTCAGGTTATTTACAACACAACAAAAGTTACAAAACCAAGACATATGTGTTCTTACCGAAGACAACATTGAAAATATTATACACATGTCAGATTAGCACATGTCTGCTTTAAGCTTCTATCATATAAGATATGCCTCTTCAAGTATATAGTGCTCACAAATTCACTTAGTTGGCCTGGACTGGTTTGGTTCATCTAATCTTATCTACTGTCAGTATTAATTATCCAGGGTATTGGGGTGAAGAAATCTTCATTTCTGCAAAAAGCACACTACAACAAATGACAAAAAAAATAATGTCAAATTGGCCTTGAGTTCCTAAATCAAAATTAAAATCCACCTGCTTTTTTATTCAACTTCCTTCTCTTTATTGATAGTTTGTGTCTCGGCTATTCATTAATGATTACACAGTGGGGATTTCTAAGTGAGTTAATAATCTAAGAGACGTTTCTGGTACACAGGACCTAATGTGCTTTTAGCAAGAACACAAAAAGATCACAAAAAGTGGAAGTTTTCTCTAAAAAGATATAAAAAACATTTGGTTAAACATATTACGAATTCATAAATGAAATGGCAGACTGTTTCTGCTACTGGTCCACATATCAGAGTATGTGAAAAGATTAGGCTTTTGAAAAAGAAATATTTATGTTTATCATTTCAAATATTATGTCTGGCTGTAATCTTCATTTCTATCACACATAAATGAGCATCTTGACGTTTGGATAACCTTTATATGAGAACTTGCCTGCAAAGTGTGGAGTCGAAATAGAAAGCAAAATAATTACATCGAACAAGCTTTTAACTGTAATTAAGTCTGCAAACTAGATCTTAAGACTAATTTGTTAAAATCATAAAAACACACTTTTTAAAATATTGTCAACATATTGGTCTAAAAAATAATCATAATAGAAGCCGTTAAAGCATACAGATATGATTGGAAAACTTGTGGTAGCTTGTACAGTCGCTTATCCCTTTTTTACAGATTTTATTATCAAAAATTGATTGTAACATTAAATGTTAATCTTATCCTCTTGTTTCCATATATAAAAATTGAAATAAACAACAGAGGCTGTGAACATAACAAAGAACAAGGTATAAATCTATCTTAATTGCTCAGTGGGATTCACTTACTGTAGTTATGTTGCCATGAAGGACTTCCAGGGCGTGTGGAGATGGGCCCCATGGGGAGGTTTTCACTCCCACTCCATCCATCCCTGGGTGCTCCCCACTGAGGAAAATCTCTGGACTCATCACTATCCACCCACCGCACTGGATCTTCTCTTGCATAAGGATTGGCATGCTGTTGATTCCTGAAAGACCTAAATACCCAAAGGACAACATACGCTACAAAATGACAAACTGCTTAAGTTGTGATCGCTGTGTATATGACTGAAGTGGAATGATGTAATCAGTTCAGGAAGGATTATGAACAGGAAATTTTCCAGATGATGCAAAGAAAATATAAAAATGTATGTGTCTGTTTTATTGAGGTTTCAGGGCATGTTTAAACACCAGCAGCTGTGGATTTTAGAAAACCAGCAGACACGTCAAGTCTTGATGCAAATATTTGATTCAAAAATATTACCAATTAAATATACAGTTTAGATAAAAAAACAACAAAAAAACAAAATTCAAGATTTTCAGCGCAATCTCTCTAGCTTAAATAATTCAGAATATAAAAGGATTTTTTTATTTATATATATATATATATATATATATATATATATATATATATATATATATATATATATATATATATATATATATATATATATATATATATATATATATATATATATATATATATATATATATATATATATATATATATATATATGTATATATATATATACATATATATATAAATTCAAGGTATTCTAAAAGAAAGAGAGAATAAAATACTGTACCGTACTTAGGTAGAATAGCTGGCCATACAAACCTCCTGTCAATTTCCAGTGTCTCGCTGTCATGGTAGGCTTGGTTAAAAACTCCACCACCACTGTAACTCATCATTAGATCCTTATGGCCGACCCTTTTAATCTTCAAAATGTTGGTGTTTCAATCAAGATCTGATGAAAGGGGAAAAAAAGTCAAAGGAATGGAACAAAACATTATACGTCTAATATTTTTCTTTGAACAAATTAGCCTTCCTCGTTAAGCTTGACCTCAATCGGCTTTAATATAACCTAAACAAACAGCGTCACATGTTCAAGCCAAGTGGGTTTAAGTAGAGTGACAGGCATATTGTTTAAGGAAAGCATGTGTAATTTAATCTTCTGCTCTGTTCATCATTAATTCATTGAGGAGGATTGGTTTCTGCCACCACACATAGAGTAGGAGGCAAACACAACAATGGTTCTAACAGAAATTGAGTTAAGTCTAAAAGAACAGAAGAATCTGTTTAGTTTTTCCTTACCTTTTAGGGATCCAATGAAGACACTGTATGAAAAATTTTTTGTTGAAAAAGTGGTCCATACAGAAACAACACTGATGTGCACCTGTGAGCTTACCTGAAATATACCGAGTAAGAGAGATAGCATATTCTGTAACTACCAGGAAGTATGAACTTGCCTGGTAGAGTCAAAAGTCCACTACCTATCAATACAACTAGCGTGTCCTGGACACCTCCTCACTTGACAGATAATTAAACCCTGTTCGCTAACATTGAGATATGCTTTGGAGCATTTACGAGGTAGTCATTGCAACAGTACATGTGCTGCTGTCTAGTGACCAGTAACTTTAACGAATACAAGTAATGCTATTTGTTTCTAACAAATAGAAAAGGTCTCGGAAGAAAACTACAGCCCCAATACAGCCCTGATACCAAAATAGCTTACAGTCATGATATGAACGTAAAAAAAAAAAGTCAATATATTTTTTGCAAAAATGAAAAATAAAAACAAATGACACAAACACATTACAAATTATGTTTATTATCTATTTACATATCTACTTCCTCTTTTTTTTGACAGTGACAAATGTTTGATCCAACAAGACCCTATGTGATTTATCTATGCACAAGTGCATTCTTTCAAATAAAATAACTGTTTTCAAGTTAATGTTTTAAAGTAAGTATATGCACCAAAATTCAACAAATCGAATGGGATTTCTAGACCAAACAAGGTACCCTCAAGATACACATAATCTTTTAAATCATTTAAAACTGATTTTTTTTTCTTTTTCTTTTTAAAATACTAACTCATTTCTATCTTTATTTTAAAATTGGAGCAATATAGATTGATTAATTAATGGTTTAGAACAAAATACCTTATTGTTTTTCACTGTGCTTTTTACAGTTGCTATTTTTTAAATAAGCAAATGATGTAACTTTGTACAGTTACAGAATTTGTATTCAAATAAGACACAGATAGATAGATAGATAGATAGATAGATAGATAGAGAGATAGATAGATAGATAGGTAAATAGATTGATAGATAGAGAGATAGATAGATAGATAGGTAAATAGATAGATAGATAGATAGATAGATAGATAGATAGATAGATAGATAGATAGATAGATAGATAGAAAGATGGATAGATAGATAGGTAAATAGATAGATAGATAGATATATAGATAGATAGGTAAATAGATAGATAGATAGATAGATAGATAGGTAAATAGATAGATAGATAGATAGATAGGTAGATAGATAGATAGATAGATAGATAGATAGATAGATAGATAGATAGATAGATAGATAGATAGATAGATAGATAGATAGATAGATAGATAGATAGATAGATAGATAGATAGATAGATAGATAGATAG